>JASANN010000429.1:1266220-1302999 GCA_031762395.1 Calameuta pygmaea
ACAAAGAAATTTTTCAAACGACTCAGTTACGACGCCATGAATATATCCTGTGTATATCGATTCGCCATACCTGCTATATACATATATTATATACGAGACTCTACCTTCTAATCGAATTCGAATCTCTAGCTTGCCCGATAAAAAAACGAAAATTCTTTTTTTGCAAAAAATTCGACTTTTATCAAATTCCTAACAAAGAAATTTTTCAAACGACTCAGTTACGACGCCATGAATATATCCTGTGTATATCGATTCGCCATACCTGCTATGTACATTTACATATATTATATACGAGACTCTACCTTCTAATCGAATTCGAATCTCGAGCTTAAAGGACGCCTGCTTTAAATTCCCTTTGCACTACCTATAACCCGTTCAGTTATAGTTCCTAAACAGCAGCCATGTACCAGCACAGCTAGATTAGTCTAATACACAGTAACCTCAGCCAGATAGGAAGCTAATCTAATCTAGCCTGAGTTCGAATTCGGCAAGCGAATGTACCGAGGCGAACAGACATTCGGGTATGCTTGATAAACATACAGCATCCCTACGTGAGGCACGTGTGCGCATGTGTCACCGAGTTAATTAATAAACACGTGCAGAAATTATTAATTAAGACAAATACGCCAATCGGACTTCAACCCGGGTAAGAAAAAAAAATTTTCCAATTACTTGTATATGAAATTGGAGAAGAAACAACAAAAAAAAAAAATTATAAAAATTATACATTTAATCCGAAAAGTCTTTTCGACAGACGAGAAAATACTTTGATATTTTTCCTCCTCGACGATATTGAAAATCAATCGATAAATGGTCGATTCATCATTTAGGTTTTTTATCTGGCTGCAGACAGGGGAAAGGAGTCAGGAAGGAGGCTGAAGTTGGTTGCTATGGGAATCCGATATTTCTCGAATAGCGCTCGCAGCATCCCCTGGCGTGACGTCTCATAATTTCATCTCGATTATAAATCTCCTACCCTCCCCCCCCCCTTCCTACCCCCTTGCCTCGACCAATCCCCTCACTTCGGGAGAAATTAGTATTCCGCCTGCACCCCGCCCGGAAGGGGTTGACTTTTAACTTCTTCCATGGGGGATGCATTATGGAAGGGTTGAGGGAGGAGACGTCAGATGCAAATTGACGTGGGCCGTCAGACCCACTTAATCAAGTATCAATATTTTAGGCAATCATTGGCGAATAATTAGTATCAAGTTATAGAGGGGCGAGAGTTGATCGAAAAAAAAAAAAAAAAAAAAAATTTTAAGTCAATCCGAAGTTAGCCAGAAAAAAATTAATTATACGTATAAAATGTGCGCGCGTTCGTTAATTCGCACGAGCAGATATCCTCTGCGAATTAACCTAATGATAAGGGGAGGTTGTTAAAAAAATTTCTTATGCAACATTTAAGGGGGACAAAAAAAAGACCAAATGTCGTGCCGCCACTTGACCTGACGATTTAATTGCACCTAAATGACGACTACGAGCTCCGAGAAACGTTTAAGGCTCTTTAACACTTGTTAAACATACTGGAGCTGAGTGATTTGTAGACGCGTGATTAAATTGACGATGGTTCTCATCGTGAAGATTTTTACCTTTTTGAAATTTGAATTTGGCGCCTTGGCGTAGGGACGTGGTAAAAGCAGAAGGGGAGAATATTCATTTATATGATAACAGATAGTAAACGCTGATTGACTTTCTGTGTACAGACATACAGGAGTAAACGGAACACAGGCAATTATTGGAAAAGGCAGGGAAAGTTATTACAAAGAGGCACAGAAGCACTCTGGGCTGATCGATAACTTCTGTAAGTGCAGGAGTGAAAGGAGCAGAGCAAAAGGAAGATCCTGGGAAAAGATGAATCCTTTATCAGGGGTAGCCTCAATTGTTAAGATTAAATTATAAATGTGTAATTAAAATTATGAATTTAAAGGTTGAGCTTTAAACAGTCGTTTTGGCTCAATGGGGAAAAAAAGGCTGAATGTTGAACCGCCAAGTAGATACGGTGCGTGTATAGTCAGACCAGCCGAATCTTTTTAGCAGTGACTGTATCCATCGAAAGCCGTGTACACGCAGTGCAACGTCGAGTACGATTTTCCCTGAGCTTTCGTCGTGAGAAGAAGTGGGCAAAATGATGCGACCTGAGAGGAAAAAAAAGCGTCGTCGGGTTGGGTCATGAAGGAGTCGGGAAGGGGCGATGGGGGGGGAGCAGATACTGCAGGTAGAAGTGGGCACGAAGAAAGAAGAAAGAAATAAGAAAGTGGGGAGAGGGGGGGGGGTACAACGTGACCCAGAAGAAAGCCTTTAAGATCCTTGAACGTTAAGGCCGTTTCTCAAGGATCCTTAGCGGGTTGGCTTTTCAAAAGCGCGTCGTGCGCTGCAAGACAAAGTCCCGGTTAACCAGGTGCATGTATACCTGTTTATCTATCGGCCAGCGATAGCGGACGGGGTACAATGACGTCAGTGTAAAAAAAAATTGAGCTTCCTTTTGGAAACCCGAACTTCAAAAAGAAGAGATCAGCCGGAGCGTGAACGAGCGGCAGCGGTCGCTGGACAAACAAGGTGCGAGAGCGACGACCTAGTTGGTTGCTGGCAGCCATTTTTTTTTTTTTTTTTTCTTTCACTAACCTCGTACCGTATTAAAAGGAACGAGGAGTAGAAGAAAAAAAAGTGTCGAGAAAAAAAAATAGCGGCATGACCGTAGCAGGAGTCGCTGGACCAAAGGGGAAGCTGCGATCGACCTGGACGCAGCTTGATGTCTTCGTCGAGAATGGGGAGGGGTCTACCTTCAGAGACTGTAGGGGTTGGTCAGCCTGTCTAATTCTTCAGGGACGTTTATATCCTCGTAAATTACACGGCCTGTAGGTTGGCACGCGGTTCTCGTTAAGGTCGATTCACACAGTAGGATTTAAGGTGAGATAAGGACCACTTGGCTGTTACGTATCAGGGTTACCATTAGGCTCGAAATATACGAGGCAGAAGAGGCAGAGGGATGAAATGTATCCGATTAAAGGGGAGAGAGAGAGAGAGAGAGAGAGAGAGAGAGAGAGAGAGAGAGAGAGAGAGAGAGAGAGAGAGAAAGAAAAAAAGAAAGTTTTCCCTTAGATGTTAAAATATATTCCAACGACTTTTCATAACCCCAAAACGAATGGGGGGGGTTTTTTTTCGACGCCGGCGTCAGAGAAAGAATCTTTCGTCGAGTCTCCCTTCAAGGACTTTTCAAATCTCTCGAGTTAACTCAGCATCGCCAAGCTGAGATATTCGCGCTTAACGAATGAAACTTTTCGTCAGGATTTTGCGGCTTCATCGAATCTTCATCCCTTTCGACCCATGACGTCATTCCATCATCTTTCAAGGGCACCGCAGCATCATCTGCCTCGCTTCGACTCTGGACCATATTACCTATGTATATTCATCGTGGTCCACGGGACCAAGGATACTTATCTATAGGGACGTATTTTGCCCCCCCCCCCTCGCCCCTCCCCGCCCAGTGGTTTTTGAACGTAAAAGTCAAGACGACAGACCCCCTTAGTATCTCTTGATGGGAATTTAAAAAGGTACACGGTGTGAGAAAATACAAAAATCAATGCTAAGGTGACTTTAAAAATTGTGCAACCCTCCGAAGGAGAAAAAAAAAGACTTAATTTTCCCGCAACGAGCAGGTGCAGAGGGATAGGGAAAGTGAAAAGAAATTTTGCCAAACTTTCTTTTAAGAGTCAACCGTCGTAAATTCTTCTGTTAGGTCCGAGTCGTGAGTAAATGCATAAATGGGCAGTGCCGTATGGTGTCGTCTATTCCGAAGAAAAATGGGTGACAAAGAGGGTAGGACGTAGGAACTATCCCCTGACCACTTTGGTACCTTTTTTTTTTCCACGATAAATTACCCACCAAGGATTTCTGAGGGCGAGTCGAGGACTCAGCGGAGGGTCCAGAGTGGCCTTTATGGCGGAAATAAAGAAATATTTGCCACGAGTACCGCCTTATTCCGAGGGACGTATTTCGATCAGTCTTTCGCAACCCCTAAAACTTCTCGACACCGAAAGAACTTCAGTGAACATGACGAGACTTAAAAGCTCCTTCGAAATCCCATCCGATACTTAGTGGCAATCGCCGAAATTCGATATTAGCCATTACCTGAAATTCCATAATAAATCGATAATGTAAAAAAAAAAGAGCCAAGAAATTGGGCCCAAAAATAATGAAAAGTCAAAACGATCGGCAATTTCGTATATCGCGAGTAATAACAAGGTGAGCACGGCGTCCCCATAAAATTGACAAATTTATAGCACCACTTGTATACGTGACGTGGAGGGTAGGTCAAGAGAGAGAAAGAAAGAGTGAAAGATAGATCCATTCTACATCCCCATGAAAATTTCATCCCTCCATTTCTTTCCTCCCAGCCAAAATTTCATCCGCGTCAACCAGCAGCATTCGAAATAACCAGCGAATGTTTCACCATAATAAAGTCAATCTGCAATTGCGCACGACGTGGCCCATAATAGAAAGACGAACCTGGGAGTATTTCCATAGCGAAGGGTAACAAAACGCCATGATTAAAGGCAAACACTGCCAGTGTTTATTTTATCGGCAGCACCTTCGAGATGGGCTACGTCGTGGAAAAAAAAAATTGCGTAAAATCCTCAAGCACGGTCCAGGGTTACCGAGCGCCATAAAGATTGCTCTGTCTAAAAAAAACAAAAGCTCATACCACCCTCCCCCCTCCGCCACATTTCCTGCCAATCAAACTACCTCAAACAGTCACGACCGTCGTTAGCCAAAGCACCGCCGTAATCCCACACGAAATAATCATCGAGCGGCCAAGCGAACTTTCCAGCCGCCCGCAGCTGCAGCTGCGTACCCAGAAGAGCCTCAGTGCCTCAGTGCGGAGTAATTAAATTTTGGAAGCGCGACTGACGCCAAGTCTGAAAGCTCATCGTCGGGGATCACGATGGGAAGGAGGGAGGACGCTTCGAGCCAGCCTTTATTACTGACTTAAATAATCCCTAGTTACCACGAAGGTAGGTTAGCTTCGGCTTAGTTAACTCAAAGGACCAGCCCATAGATACATACATATATACAAAATGCACATGCGCCACTAGCTGCTAGAGTTTCTTCCATTCCACGACTATGTATCACTGCACCGGCCGGATGGCCCGACGTTAGGAGCTCCTGGATTCTACAAGGGTGGCTACCGTGCCACTGGCTGTGCACCAAGTGGAGACCGGAAGTCGAAGCAAGGTACGGTGGAAGCTAGTAGGTGCTCCCCTGCCTCCCTGAACCTCTTACCGCGCTTCCGGGACAGTTTTATGAGGTTAGCCAGTCGCAGGGCTGGATGTAGGTCAAGACAATTGAGAGGAGACACTGTTGGTTAGTTATTCTTGGGAAATAAAAGTACAGGGAGCTGCTGCTGCTGAGAAAAGGGTTACGAGGAGGGGGCGGGGGGGGGGGGCCAAGTAAAGAAAATGACTAACGGATCTGAAATACAGTTTGGGGCACGAGAGGGGGGAGGGAGAGGGTAGAAGCGGAATCGTGCACGCTTGCCAAGTTAACAAATGAAAAAGAATCGCTAACAAGTCTAGCGTGCAGTTGTAACTTAGAGGGGGGGGGGGGGGGGGGATTATTATTTTTATTTACCAAGGAAAATAAATCTTGACTGGTATCGTACTGTGACTTTTTTTTTTTGGAAAAATACCATAAACAATTATATACAGCAGGGGGTAGAGTTATGAATATCAGGAGGGTCGATGGGGTTTTATCAGTTGTAGAAATTCGTTGTAATGACAAGTAGAATTTGCATTGAATTCGGGAGGAGTAATTAAACAAGCTCCCTCTTCATCCCCCCCCCCCCCCCCCAGCCTACCTTGGCAATCATCGTTTGACCAACTCTGTATGTAAATCTGATTCGCGCCTCCTGTTGCACTGTACATACCTATGGTTGGGGATGAAACGCCCCCCGTCGAATAACTTGCCGTTCTATGAATTATTCCGGAATGCTGATTCGGACTAATTGAAAATAGAAGGGGTGAGGACGATAAGGAGGAAAGGATTGATGAAATCTCACGGATCGATTAAAGGCCGAATAATCTCGTAAGGGTGAATTCGTACTTGCTGTAGGTAATTTTTACTACGCGATTTACATGCGTCAAGTTGGACAATTCAATTGGACGAAGGTTTTTGACTTTTCGATTGACGATAGAAAATTTTGAAAATTTTGAAAAAAAAATTTTCTATATCTCATTCGAGATTACGAAGATTCTCGGCTAATTAATGAAAGACCCTTAACGACAGCGAGTCCGTATAATCCGGGTGGTAAATTAACTTGAGGTAATTAAATCAGGAACGAAAGTTATCCTCGTAAGAAAACGAAGAAACTAGAAATTCTCGAATCCTAGCGTCAACTTGCTACTTGGAGTTTTAAGGGTAAGTTTATATGTACCTTCGACGTAACTTCTCGTTCCGGGATACATAGCCCAGACTGTATTAGCGGCAATGTACTCTGTCGACTTTTTCTGGTAGCTTTCACGACACGGAGATTTGTGTAAAATTTGTCAGGATGGCAGAGCTCAAAGATCGGAGCTGACGGAAGCCGACGTTAGATTTTTGAAAATTTTCAAAAACAAACTCACTCACCGGTCTAGTTTTATTATTGCTCAAAATACTCCAAAAAAAACTCAACTGAGGTGTACTAGACGTTTTGAGAGGCATTCGTGGGGATGGAAAATTTTTCTGAAGACTCGATAAAAAAATTTTATCCCCACTCAGCATCTTCCCGCATTCCATTTGGCTCGAGACTATCCTCAAACATCGATATTTCCTCGCATTGTGCCAACTTCTTAAAGCGCTTTATTCTGTCCCGCATAGCTAAGCGTCGCTGCCGTTGAGAAATTCCGAAAAGTGTATTAAATTGGAATTCGAGAAAGATTCCAATCTGATTCAAAGAATGGATCACGTGACTATCTTCGACTACCTCGTGGAAAATTAAAAAAGTATCGTCGCGATCGTGAAATTATTATATTTCACGAATTTTCACCACCTCGCGGAATCTACAATAAAAACAATGTAAAACGCTACTGACACTGACACAGACACAAAGAATTTAATCAACTTATCAAATTTGATTAAAAAATTCATAATCCATTTGCTCTTTATGGTTTGAAAGTTTAGCGCGTTAATCCTTAACGCCGTTCGCCCTCGCGTTCGGACTGCCTATAAGATGTAATACGAATTTCAAAAACGCAGCTCAACATTTTCATGGCTCCCTGATATGAAGCTTTCCGTATACATGCATATACACATTTATACGAGGAAGATCCGAAACCTTTTCCCAGAGGATTTTCCGCCTAAGCAGACCGCGCCGGAAAATAGGCGCCTGAATAATTTTCCATAAGCAAGTATCGTGAATTATCTACGCGAAGATCGAGACGGCCTTTTCATTCGAGTTGAACGTTACGAGTTACGAGAGTGAGAGGGGGGGCGAGGGGGGAGGGGGGGGAGGGGGTGGAGAGAGACAAGACGCTCCCCTTAAATTTTCATAATTTAACCCTCGTCCCTCGAAACAGCAAAATTTAATTTCTTTTTTTTTTTTTTTCATCGGCAAAATCGAAACTACAGTTTTTGATATAAAAAATCAAATTTTCTCATTAGCATAATTACCCTGGCACGTCCTAAAATATAATAAACACAGCCTCCCCCTTCCGTGCATTAGTTAATTTTGCAAAATTACGAATTAGACAAAATTCCATGGCAATCCTTGATAGCACTGTAAATAGAGAAAGATGCTTTTCTTTTGAATCCATCCCCCCCCCCCCCCCCCCCACTAAGAGACTTTCATCCCTTACTTTCCTTCGACCCTCCGCGACGACCTCAGCAGTCAAGAACTTTCTTTAAAGAAATAATTAATTCAACATCACCCTCCCCTCTGCCCCATTAAATCGCTTCGTTTATCATATATCCAAGGAAAACGACGACACTTCCAACCGAAGGTGGTCGCGGCGACGCTCATTTACCTTAAACTTTTCCCGTTGCGAAACTTCATTAGCAAAACTATGTTCTCTTAGGAGGAGACGAGAGCCGATCATTAGTTCAGTCTCTCGAGACAGCCGGCGCCATTAACAGGGCACAGAGGTTAATAATACCGTCCGCGACGAAGACAGTCGAGAGAGAGAGAGAGAGAGAGAGAGAGAGAGAGAGAGAGAGAGAGAGAGAGCGAGTACTACGTTACCCACCTATGCATACCTACTACTCCCCATCTCTCTCACTCTCCCTTTCTCTCAATACATCGCACATATATATATATATATATGGAATAACGTAATACTGTGTATACATCTAACCATTAGAATAGCCAAGCTAGCACAGGAGTTGGGATATGGAGTCCGGCCCTGAGAGTCCCGAAGAAGGACGCCCGAGGACGTCGTCACCAGAGTGGTTTCTTGCCCCAGCTGATGTTGCCACTTTCGAGACACGGGAAGCGCGTCATTGCCAACGAAGTCTCTCGAAGCTTCCCGACTGTCAAAACTATCGTGACGGGATACGAAACGTCTAGGCATGAAGACGTCTCGTTGCCGGCGGAAACATTCAAAAAGCGAAGCCGGAAAGAGTTTCGAGATAACTTTCTACAAACTTTCACATATATATATATTTATATAGATATATATATAAAAGACACAAGACAGATCCTGGATCTTCTCCTACCTTCTTCGCTCTTAAATAAGTAACAGTCAGCTGAAAGGAAACGTATAAGGCACGTTCGCGTAAATTCATGAAAACTCGTCGCCCCGATTGTGGCTGCAGCTTGAGAATCAAATGGCCGAGGAAATATTTGGCAATGTCAATTGTCGAAAAAAAAAAAAAAAAAAAAAAAATACTAGACGCCCCAAAACGTCTCTACGCGAAATTCACGTGTCTGTAGAATGTGCGTTCACGCTGCATCGGTGCATCGTGATGCAGTTGGTGTGCAGCGCAGTGCACATACGTACGTGGACCAACGTCGATATACATATATACCTGGCATCGAGGACAATCTAGTTGGCCGAAAGCCAAACATTAAATATATTAACATACAAATAACGCGAGAGTTTCTGCACTGGCAGTGAATGATGTTGCCTTAAGGCTGACCGCTTGTTTGGTCAGGAGAGTCGCAAGAGAAAGTGCATTGTGAACGCAAGTAAGCTTAAACGGAGTATGTATGTGAATCGTGTTTAAAAAAAAAATTCCCTAGAGTCACGAACCCTGAATAATTACTAGGGAGTAGAACGATGTAACTAGGTCTTCCAGCACGTGTATAAATAACCAGTGTATATATATATATATATTCACCACAAAAGTTATTCACAGTGTTGGATCTCTTCTTGAACACTTTCCTTTATCACTCTTAATCTTCCCTCGGCTCTACCCAGTCGTCCTCTCTCTCTCTCTCTCTCTCATAATCTCTCGCGTTTCTCATCTTCGCAGCATCTTCCCCGCGGCCACAGTAACAGTCTAGCGAAATCTGATCGTCAAGCGAGTCGTTAACGCGACAAGGAGAACTCGCCATTTACAGTGATAAGAGAGCCCATGGAAGTGAAGCAAGGTCGAGGAGTGTCGCAGATGATAAGGGAAGATTTGATAACGGACACCCGTCACGTTATTTTTGGCCTGAAACGTTGTAGTCCAAAGTTACGCAATATTTAGCGTTATCAAGAGCAGGGAGGGGGGGGGGGAGCGACTGAATCTGGATAAACCGTCGGTGATTCGTATCTACAGGGTGGGGAATGAAAAAAAAAAAAAAAAAATCACACAGCATCGTCCCTCCGTTTACCCTCCGACAAAGGGTTGACAAAAGGAAGAGTCAACGTTAATCTCGATAATGGTACTTCTTCTTTTAATGGCTTCCGTCGGCAGTCGGTCACGTGACTGGAATTTCAAGAACAATGCACACTAGGGAATATACGTCATGTGTTCGGGGGATTTTGTCACGGCCCGATTGAAACGTTAATGGTCCCGCATAAGGGATGATTGGTCTTTTCATGTACGGCTGGACTCGTTACTACGCGGTACGGGCGATGGGGAGGGAGGGGGGGGGGTGTATCTTGTACGCGATCAACCGCCGTGCACGATTTCATCCCCATTCGTGTATCTACGCGTCGATTGGGCAATCGGTGTACATAGCATAGGGGTGCGTAACGGTTACTCAGGGTTCTTTGTATTGTTCTTACGATTCCCATTACAAGGTATTCTCTCTCTCTCTCTCTCTCTCGCTCTTTCTGACTCTACTGGCACGATAATCAAAAAGCTTTGTTGCGAAAGCTTCATTTTCCCTGATGAGATCCGGCAACCCCTTACCCCCTTCATCCCCCTAAACCGTCGCGTTCTAAAAATACGTAGAAATGCAGGTGACATTATTTTGGCTCTCCCCCTTAAGAATAAACAAAACGACCGTGTTAATCGGATGACTTCGTACGCTGTTTCGAAAAAAAAAAAATTACCTCTTTCGGTACACTTTGTGACTTTGATAAGAGTTTTTGATTTCTTCGATTGTATTTTACCAGTATACTTGAGATTATTTTTTTTGTCTCACGGCAATAAAATTTTCCGGGAATTCCGATTCTGGCAAAGTTATCCTGAATTTTATGTAAGTTAAATTTCCTTCTTTTTTTTTTTTCCAAGCGCTTCCGGCTAGATGCAAAACGACGTTGAAATCGTGTTCGCAAAATATTTCCTGCCACTCCGAAACCCCTGCGGCCCTTCTGGCTCTTTGCCTCTGGCCTTTGACCTCGCTACGTCGTTGTACATGAGCGACTATGTACGTATTTATATAGTTATCTGTACCGGTATATAAATAGCTTGAAAACAATACACATCGAGTAAGAATACACCGGCGAAACTCACTTTGAAATCAGCCATTAACCTTTTCAGTGGAAAGGCACTGTAATAAAAGAAAATGGAGAAATTCCACCGAGCTCTAAGCCTCCCTCCTACGTTTATCTGGCTTTCACCCCCCCCCCCCCACCCACTTTCTTCTCTCCCCGTCAACCTCCATCCCTCTTTCGTATATTCCCCTTTCTTTTGGGAACAATTAGTAGATATAGATATATGGTCTCGATTACCTTTTCTTTACGTGCTACGTATAACAACGATACGACGATTAAAATTTCCAATCGATTTCATAGACATTTAATCGATAATCATAGATCTTCCGGCTCGACGAATTCTCAGACAACAAGAGCAAAGCGAATTTTTCGAAATTCGCTTTTTCGTACGAAAATACGAATCACCTTTTTTTTTATATAAAAAAAATTCAATGCCTTTGATAGCATTTCGATCGGATTGATTAGGATCGATATAATACCCAGAATGCCCAACCAATTCCAGGCTGAAATTAATCGTCGTAAAATTCCGAGACAGCTACCGGAAGCGCTCGTTTATCACATTGACGTTCGACTCCACCATATAACCGTTGCTGATAATCAATTAGATCAATGAGATTGCAATGTCATTGATTAAGAATTCTCCGTCAGAGTTTTAGATCCGAAAAGAGTGACAAATTTCAAAAATAATGTCCAAACAAAATTTTTTTTGGAAAATAAAAAATCACTTCAACCCCTAACGACCCCACGAGTCTATTGTCTAAGATGAATCCGAAGAGTCGTTCCCATGCATATCATATCGGGCACAAGTAGAGAAAGCCTTAACTACACAGACATGACGTAAAACCAGGTAGGAATTAACCAAATGAATTTCGGTGCGACTAATCTAGGAGAGGCTCGCAGCTATAAACTTAATCCGGGAAATTTCGTAGCTTTACATGGGGAAGCCAGTGCAGTTACCGAGTACTCTTATTGCTTCGGCGAGGGTGAAACTCCGCTGGGGAATCGTCGTATAAACCGACCGTCCAAAATTCTCCGGGGACTCTTCTGGTTACAACCACCGAAATTCATTACCACCGCGCAACGGACTACGGTCGCACGAATAAACGGAATGTACCAAGTATTCGAACGTAATCGATGAGATGATTTCGGAAAATTTTTCGCGACATGAATACTCGGCTTCAGTTCAACAACAATGAATATACAGCGATACTGTACAATTACGTCAAAAAAAAAAATTTTTAATCCGACCCCACCCATCCCCTACGACCATCGTGACTTAAGTACAGAAAAAAAAATGTTAATGAGGGACATCGACACAGGTAAGATTAATTGGCCGATAACACAAGGCATCATTATTATTCGCGTAAAATTTCGCGAATATCCAAAGCAGCCGGCACTGTCCGCTGAAACAGCATTGAAATCGCTATTCAGCCTGAATATCGATCGGCTTGTCCGCACAGACCGAAATATTCGTAGCCACCGCGTTTTCGGTGAGAAAGTATCGTTAGGGGTTGAAATAGCCGCGCGTTAACTGTTAACTGATCGAAATGCCGGGCTGCCCGTTAAAGTTGTAGTACCGGTTAAGGAAATTGAACAGAAGTTTGGTGGGTTTGGGAAAGGGGGGAGGGGGAGGGGGGGTAGGCAGGTAGGGGAGGTGGAAGTTAGATAAGCAAAGGATTTAAAGGGGGTTGATCGTAAGCAGGGTTAATTTGTAGTACTTCCGCGAATAAGGTAAAAGTCAAAAATGAATGGTGATAGGGGTTGAAGAGAAAGAAAAAAAAAAAATTCCAATAAAATTTTTTTTCCCCAGCATTCCTACGAGCAATAGGGCCCGTGGCTATGTAGGTTTCTTGACGAAAGGAATATCAGGGTAGGCGAGGATGAAAGTGGCCAATTGCCTGTGTCCGCCCTTATCGGTTACAGTGCTGGGATAGAAAGTGGCGCCCCAGGGTGGGTTCTAGGGGAGGGGAGGGGAGGATTGCCAGTGGAGAAAGGTAGAGCCGACGACCAGGAACGAATAGCCGAATGCCTGAGGGATGAAATAACGCAAAGGAATTAAGGGAAGGCACCGTCTACTGTTACGGGCCTTAAGGGTGGATGAAGTTGATAGAAGGGAGGAAAAAAAAGGGAGCCATTACGTTTTCCTAGGAGTTTACGTCCTTCGTAGAAAAGTCAAGCGGGGGGAGAAGCCGAAAGCGGCAACTGGATATGGAGCCGAATGGAGGCTGTTAGGACGGCGGTTTGTTTGCTTCGAGAAGTAGATGTGACGCGTGAATGGCCAGACAGGGACTGTTAGGTCTGACAGTAGAAAATCACGAGTATGGTCAGACGCCGTTCCGGTTGCATTCACGTTCCTTATTATACTTTGCCGTTTACGTTTGCTGTACCGGAAACGAGTCTTCGCTGGCCGCTAGATGGCAGCGAAATTAATGAAACCTTATTTCGAATTGACGAACGAGGAACGAAACTCGGCGTCGAATTGAAGATCGCTCAGGCATGATAATTTCGGAATGCAATTACCGGCAGCTCCTGGTGCTACGTCATTCCGACGTCCGATCCCGGCGGAATGGTGGAAAAAAGACAGAGAGAGAGAGAGAGAGAAAGGAACACGGAGCTCCGTGAGAAGAAGAACGAGAGTGAGCGAGAGACGCTCGTCGGACGAAAGTCGTTCGTAAAACCTTAATCGCTTTAATCCAGCTGATAGATAATTCCTTTGCCGTTTAACCCTTCCTTCGCGGTCGCTATATATATATATATATCTTATAACGGATACAGCATTTCTTAGGGACTTTTCCAAAGATACGAGAAAAAAAATAACCACGGACGATCGGTCATTGCGCCCCCCCCCTTCCCCCCCTCGGAGAGATCTCCGACGATTCTTCACGTTACGATTGCGGATGCGAAACGTCAAGAGTTAAAGTCGCGTTATCCGGTTCTCTGAGTGTAATACGACTCGGAAGGAATAAGTGCCCGCGATAGTATATAGATATATATATATATATATATATATATACAGCCATCAGCCTGTAACCAATACCCAGCTATATACAGGGTGTTCAAGCAGGAAAGGTAAAGGGATGGGAAATATAATATATCGAAGAGTTCGAACGGCAGATATTAAATAAAATATTCATTTCCCTCGCCTTAATATCCCGACGCTTCCCAGCTGTCTTTAGTTCGGTTAGAAGCTGTGAAATTGAATCGTTTTATATGCCAGATATATATATATATATATATATATATATATTTTAATACCAACTAAAGACCAAGAAGACATTTGTTGAGACTATTGCTTTTATATTTATAGGTTATTTTTATCCCTGTTTCATTTCCTTACTACTCAGTTAAGCGATACGTGCCGGATTCGTGTGCAGACAGAGAAGTTTCATTTCGGAAGATTGATGACGTCATTAATTCTTTTTTTGCCCCCCCCTCCCCCCCCCTCCTCCTCCTCCTATTAACAAAGACATTCCTTGACGACGCTAATTTAGTAATTTCAACCGATTCAATTTCACTAAACAGGCCCATGTAATTACACGCACTTCGTTGGGATGTCAAACTACCCCCCCTCCCTCCCTCCCTGCCAACCCTTTACTTCGCTACGGTTCGCTACTCATTCTCGACGTCCCTCAAGCGTCCCATTGCAGGAAAGAGAAATTCGTGATGGGACAGTTATCTCCGAGACACTCCAGTATTTCAGGGCCAATTTACTTCTCGAGGGTTGCCTGTTTAGGAGACGCGCGTGGCTCCTTAGGAAACAAAGGATTCGCGAAATGATAAGGGTTGATGATAAAATCTTGGGTAACGACACTGTGCACCGGGGGTGACATTAAGATTACCGCAGCTAGCACGGTCGGAGCGATGAAAATAAGACTTGATATTTTGTTTTCAAAATTTTCAACCCTTGAAGCGAATTTACGATTTGGAAAAAAAAAATTTATTGGCAAGGAGTGCAAATTAATATTAGGATAATGAAGAAGTCCAATTGATTTGGGACCTAGGGAATTCGAGTGACGTCATGGAATATTATGACGTCAAGACCAGCTCTCCTTCCCATCTGAACGATTCGTTCCTGGTTTCCCTGGATTCCAAAAGGAATCCCCGTCTCCAGATGTCTCCATGTCTATACGCACAGCGAAGACCCCAGCCAGACATTGAGCGAGGAAATTCCAATGACGAAATTCCAAAGTATTCATTTGTTTTTACGTCCTTATCAAATCTTCCAGATCCTCGAACCTTTTGCCGCACTTTGCTGTCCCTTTTAGCCACGACAGTTTAAGCTACAAAGGAGACGTAAAGACGCGCCCGACCGCTCGTTAATATTTAACGAAATTTTAAGGGGGAAAAGTCGCGACGCGGAATGGAAAAGCCGCACTTTCAAGTGGCTGCTCTGCCTGGCTTAACTCGACAACTTTACTTACTTGCCACTCAACTTTCTTCAAGCTTTCGTCTCGGCCATTGTTCCGCGAACGTTCCACGTCGCACACATTCGCCACCCTGGTGTCACCCACCCACCCACCCCGCTGGAAACGAACTTCGCTTCGTCCCTTTCGCGAATCTCAGCGACACTTTGCGGTCTCCGCGGGTTTTTCGGCAGTCGAAAAATCAAAGCTTTTCAACGACTGTCGCTGCCGTGAAAATTCCGCCTTAACGAAATCTGCCACGAGCAACGCGTACAATGGGGACGGCCGCGCGCCGCCGTCGTTTTCCCGATAACGATGAGTCACGCAGTCAGCCCTGTCGAACTGCACTTTAATTCGCATTTCGCGTCCACCCGCGCGCGAAAATAGAATTCGCCAAAATATTTGCAAAACCAGGTGGACGCAGCACGTAAATTTGTCACGCGGTTAATCATGACATTCGCCGTATGGATTTTGCACTTGCCGTCCCGCAGGAATCGCGCGAGTTCAAAATTGCCAATAAAATTGAATGGCAGATATTTAGCGAGGCTTGAATTTCTTTTTTTTTCTGCGGGTAACTTCCTGGACGACCCTGTGACAAATCATGAAAAGTTTCCAAAGGCATTCGCGAAAAACTTTTCAGCCCCGTCCTAACGTCCCGGCTGAATTCAACACTTTTCCCATAACCATTGCTCATATGCACGACGCGTCCTGAAAGCATTTCTTGCTTTTATTCTCCAGGCTAATTTCCTTTCTCGTATTCCCACGGGAGCCTCGCGCGTATTACCATGCCGAGGCGATGCGAGCATCAGAGACAAAAAGACAGTCAAATCGCTGGTTACGCGTGTTACACACCCCCCCTGCCCTCTACCCGAAACAAAATAAGGGAAGATTCGAGAGTGAAATGAACAGAGAGAAATAGAAGGAAAAAAGTCAAAAAATTGACAAAATAAAAAAAAGGGCGAAAACTCAGCGCAAAACGTTTCTGCACACGCATGATCCGTGACGCACGCAAAATCGCGCATCGTCAGTTGACGCCAACCACTTGGCGAACGACAGAGAACCGGTAAACGATCGCCCCCTGGTTACGGGTTTGCCCGCCAGGGGGTCCCGGACCTCGGTGAGCCGCCCCTTGTGCAATTTATACATTTCCGCCTGACGTAAATTCGCGGCACAATAATATTTCTCGCGGAGAATCGTCACCCGTGCGTTATTAACGTTTCACAGTGCTTCGATGCACGTGTGTACGCACATTTACGCGTCAAGCGCAGACTGCTCCACCCCCGTGGCCGTTCTTCTCGTTAATGCACCCAGACTGCAAAGTTTTCGCATTAAATTTAAAGCAAAAATAATCCAATTCACGGATATCGCGAATAAAGGGGGGGACAAAAAAAAATCAAAGAAAAATAATATTCAAAGAATTTTGGAAATTTTCAAAAATTCAATAAAAAAAAAACATATCAAACACGTTCCTCCTCCATATCTTTAACTGACCGTTATCGTAAAGCAATACGAGCCACAAAGATCGCACAAACACACGTCGCACGCAGAAAGCACAAGAAAGCTTAAAGCACCGTACGGAATATGCAGAGAGTATAGTCCATTTCAAAAGTGAAGATCCAATATACGAAGATATCGCGATATCGAGTGTTATCACGGAGTGCATTCACTGCACTATGTATCACGTACGTAAAGGTACGTTATCGCGGCTCGGTCGTTATCGAGAAACGCCAAGACTCGGTTCAGAGTCGTAAAACCAAGCGACCAACCCCTCCTTCCGTTTCACGACCAATGATACAAAAGTTAAAGACTGTCGTAAAAAAAAAAATAAATACATTTTTCAAAAATCCAACCTAACCCCACGACGCATTAATGATAACGACCAATCGCTTAGCCAACTATACTACTGATAACAAGAACAAACCGTAGCGCCGACCCTTGATTGGGGCAATATAGTAATAACGAGCCACGAGCCACTGACCACGTTCATAGTCTGGCAAAAGCCACGCTCGTGTGGCTAATGTGTTATCGTGTAGATATCGCCGAGGGTTGCGTATAAAGTGCAAGGGGGAGGCTTATGACAAATTGTACTGACAATAGGGTAGGTGGGAAGCACCCCCTTGCAAGCCACCCGCGCGTTACGCTCCTGCCATAAATAGCAATGTTTAGGCCACGGGTCTTTATATATATATATATATTCATATACCGATATACATATACTCTACACGCTATGGACCGATATATGTTAGTACGTATATAACACATACGATATATTTATACATACCGGTACGTATACGCAACGTAACGAAGGCACCTACATATATATATATATATATATATATATACACACATATAGTGACGGGATAACGTTGTGCAATGCCGCTGGTGCTATGGGACAATCAGGAACTACTTTACATAATGTATACACCAACACTGGCGCCAAATTCAAATATCCTGCAAGCTCTACGAGTCAGACGTGCGTAGGACTCGTGTCTCAGTAGTAGAAAACAGCGCGTGACGCAACGAGACTTAGCAGTTGGATTGTGTTGTGGGAATTGAAATTCGGTGGGAGGAGGGCGGGAGGGGGGGACGAGTGGTAAGGGACTGATTTCGAAGAGGGTCATAGGGGACGATGTGTCTGCGAGATCGTGGGATGGTGTTGCCAAGGTTTGAGGGGGGATGGGGGGTCAGAGGTAGAGGGATATGGGGGGAAGGGGGTTAAGGGCATGAAACTTTCATGAAAATCATCAACGACATTTTGATACGAAATTGCATGAATTTCTATGCGAACGACAGTGAAAGATAATGCTCTATGGGGTCGTTTTCATGAAATTACATGATACGTGTGGGAATTCAAACGTGACCGATAGAAACGTAGGGGGTTTATAGTGGCTGCTGTGGAAATTATATTTGACTAACAAAAGCCTTTCAGAAAGACTGCGAATGGTCGAGCTGTCGATACTGATTAAAAGCGACATTTCGAGCGATAATGGGTATATTGGATGAACTTTACATCAATAAGCTTGTATTGATTGTTTTCGTGTTTTTTATTATTTTTTTTTATTTACTTACAAGAAATTTAAATTAGACCAAAAAAGAGGGGGCATCCGGTGTGATTAATTCAATTGGAAAAAAAAAACAATTTTCGTTAATCAAAATATACTGCATTGTCAAGGTTCGAGGTATGGGCAAGGGTGATACGGCCCTGGCCCGGTAAAACCGAGCAAATAAAATTTATGAGAACAGCTGACATAAGTTCCCGCGGTTTCACTAAACACTTCACACTGAAATCCGATAATTTTATTCCACCCCTGGCATTCGATTCGATCAATGCGACTACCGCCACCCCCTGACACCATCCCGCGCCACCCCTTTCTCCTTGCCCGATTGTCTTCTCCAGCTAGTTCAAAATATCAGCATCAGCCCCCCCCCCCCTCCCCCGCCCCCCGCCTAACCTGACGATCCCTCGAGCGGGTGACGACACTATTTCATCCCCCACCGGAAACAACACACACCCTTAATTATTTACTAGGCGCATGTAATTACCGAACGGTGTCGAGAAAAAAAATATTATTCGCGGGTACGCGGCTCCATTTTCTTTTTTCGTCACATATGCTTCGTCCCATCTCGTATCCTGTTCTTGAAGTTGAAATCGACAGGGTTTCACAATCGAGTGGGTTAGTTCGCGACGTGACATCGAAGAAAGTTAACGACGTGTGAACGAGCCTTTACGAGTACGATAAAAGCAGGACCGTTATCAGCCGCGATAAGCCTCGATGAATGAGTTTCGTAATGCTTAGAGGATCCGGGCGTAGGTTACGCGTGCGTTATGTCACAATTCATTTGCGAAAGGCCATGAGCCACGCTTTATCGTTCCAGGGCGACAGGAGAAATGATATGAAAGAAAGAAGAAGAAGAATAAATAGTACAAGATACTCAAAGCCGGCGACTGTGAACTCAGCCTTATGCATAGGACCGAACATTAATCCTTCAGAGTCCAGTACTTTTATGCGTTTCCGTTTCCTTTTGAGTTGCCGCTGCTTTTTCACTTCCTCGCAAAGGATCATGGGACGGCTGCGCGCGCAGCATTTCCTGCGACGACCAGAGCGACCGACGCCTCTAGCAGACAATTTCGTAAACTCGACGTTTCCTTCGACGCCCGAGCCGCTGTCTCACGTTCAAGAAGAAAAAGATACCGGGTGTTGCACTCGAAACGAACCTCTCAATTTATAACGGGGTTAGCGTATCGTTTTTATATCTTTTTATCTCTTTAATCTCCTCTACTTTCCTCAGTCCTACTGCGCGTCGTTCCTACGCCTTATTTTACGTTCGATCTTTTTTTTTTTTTTTTTCAAACTCCCATAATATCGAAACGTCCCTTCACGCGTAGCGAAGAGGGAAAATCAGATTAATCGAATTACGAACAAACGATGCAGACGTATTTTTTTTTTAATTTTATTTTTATTTTCTCTCTCTTTAGCTGCTCTTTCGCTCGCACCGATACCGTACATTGCTCTTACGTCATTCTATAGTACTGGCTGGTTCTCATTGTACCGTATCACTGACAGGCTCCCTCGGGCAGGCATCACTATCACGACTATGCAAAATCTGTCATACAATTTTCCGGGACGGAAAATCCTCGTGAAATTGCGCGTCATTATGGATTTAAAAAATCTCGTGCCTTTGTCTCGTGTTTTTTTCTTTGTTATTAAAATCCTTATTGAACCTCGTCGTTGGAGTCTGCCGATTGCGAATATCGATGAGGGACAACGTAGGAAGAAAATTATGTACAGCCATTTAAATTTTCAATTAGCTATTACAAAAAATTTTCTGCACGTGCACATTAACGCAATTAATTGGTACAGAGCACCGGTGCATCGTTTTCACGCCTGAATTATAAATGCCCGGATTACCCGGAGCTACCCAAAGCCTGTAATTAAATTACCCGAATTACAAGAAATCGAATGTGGGACTTTAACGTTGAAACCAAATTTGAAGCTGAAAATTTGATAAGCCTGTAACCGAAAATAATATTTGGTACGGTCAGACCGGTCAGTGATTATCTTTTATTTTACGATAGACGAAAAGAATGCTGATAATAAAAAAAAATATATATTCTTAAGAAAGAAACCGTAAATTGAAGCAGTACACGCAAAACGCAAGGAATACTACTACGGGCTATGGAGACAGAAAGCAGAAATTTTATTCCCAGCAATAAGAACAGTGTTTCGTATCCTTCTCATCCCAAAAATTTCATAAGGATAAAGTCTCTTTGATCGCGTAATCCATTTAAATCGTAATTGCTTCATCGCGGACCCGTGAAAAGCTCATCCGGTTTAAAATTCCAAGATTATAAACATTGATTATCCCCGGTTTTTTTTTTTCATGAAAAACCTTGAAGGAAAAGGGAAAATTAAATTTTTCATTTTCCCAATATCTTTCTCGACGTAGATCAATAGCCCGTTATCGATAGTCACTTGTGGGTTTGGTGTCGAGGATAAAAAAAAATTTTCAAAATCGGGACAAAAAAGACTGTCAGGGTGTGATGAAAAGAAAAAAAAAAAAAGGTCTCGAGACTTACCACATCGATGAGCTGCGAAAGCTTAAGCTTGATGCACACGCGAAGCACGTCCGAGGTATTCACCACAGGACGCACCAGCTTGTTGTAGTTGGAGAGGAGGTCGTCGTAGAGGCGTTTCGCGTCCGGATTTCCCGCTACAGCCCCGTGCACTACCAAAGCCGAGAGAAACCATACGCGCAGAGTCTCCCCTATTATGGGGGGCATCGTGCACCCCTTCGTGACTCGCGCACTACTCCACTGTGCCGAGCCTCCTTCAACCCCTTCGTCGGCAGATCACACGTCCCGATCAACGATCACACGGTCCGATTCTGGAGCAAAGAAAAGATCAGTGATAAAGAAATATGACGGTACGAATTTTCAAAAAATATATATCACGTCAGATTACGTTTTCGAGGATCACCTGATATCCTGTGACATCGAGATAAGTAACGTACGAGCACTGGTTTTCGTATCTTAGGGAAAAAAAATATCTTATTTTACCTCTTTTCGAGAGAAAAGAAAAAAAAAGCGATGGGAAACCTCCTGTAAACCGGGGAAGCCCCGACGTAAATGTTAAACGGATGAGAAGAAATATCCCACGGGATATTTCGAACGCGGTTCCCTCTTACGGCAGGATGAAAATTTCTTTGGTCTGTAAAGCTGCAGCATCCGAAGTTACCGGATGAACTTCTATTGGGTGGATTTTACGTTGTCCTGTGGGAACGAGATCGGAGAACGATCAAAGGGGATGATTTGGTAAACAGGAAATCTCTCGAGGAAGAGAAAGACAATTGATCTTAGACTTGCGAAGGTGTAAACATAGTATAGGCTACGGATCAGTGACGTTCATCCTCCCCGTTAAGAGGACCAATCCAATCAGGATTAAAACCCGTTACAATCCAATTGCTTATCGCAAATGGATTTCAGTTCCCCATAATTCGTGCACAGGGTATATTCTTGAGTCACAGGGTACATTCTAATCGTACATGAACTCCCGATCACTGTCAATATACACATTAACAAGTAAAAAGGATATTTTAATTATTTCGCTAACAATAAATACAACCCTGGAGCCAAAAAAAAAAAAAAGTTACATGAAATTCACCCTAAAATTAAATATAATTCCACAAGAGATCGTAAATTAATAAAAATCTAATAAGAACGTCCGACTCTTGGTGCAAAAGATTAAAAATTAATTTTTCACTCCCCTCCGTTAATTTTTTTCGAATTAAGTAAAAATCTTTCCTTACTTGATTTTAACCTCCAACCGACCCCGCGTTATCACTGGCTATCTCGAAGGGTGTGATCCACTGAAGAATGCCAATCAACCCCATAGAGCTCCTGAGCATCTACGTGGTGGACTGCATACGGGTATAACGGCGTTATGGTAGATCCACAAGGTACGATGAAATTATAAATAAAATTTATCTTCTCTTTGTCTCTTTCTTATATTTATAATATCCATCAGATTGTGACACTGACCTAACCCCGCGCACTCGAATCCACGCCGGTCTCGAAAATTCGCGGAGCTCTCGCCAACCGGTGCTCTCGCACGCACTGCACCCACGACTGACCCGCAGCCCCACGGTGCTCGCCTACTTCCTGAGTTTACGAGGTTTGCCCGCAGCGCGGCGCCACCGTGCGTCACACTACGATACCCGTAGACCCTGAAGAAGATCAGGACCAGCCTTGGGGGGGCGCGCGCGCGCAACCCCAATCTTACAGTGAACCTTCGCACGATGAATCCGCAAAGATGCAACGGAACAAAGTGTCGCGAGATAAATTGCGAAAGATTATTAGCAAGGATACAAAGTTCCTGTGGGAAAAAATACGAATTAACCGGAAAATTTATCTTCGTGCGAATCCTCAAACTACGATCAACCCTCAGGGACACTGAGGATGTAAAAAGAAAGTACAAAAAATCACCCAAACTCATTCCAGCACGAACCGTCAGAATGAGGAATGAATTCCTATTGATCCCTTATGGATCGTTAATTTTTTTTTTCTTTTTTTAACAAAATTTTAAGACCCTTTTTCCTTCAGAGTTGTCCAGGGTATTTCACGTGTAGGTGTCGTTACTAACGGCCAATTATTTTTATCCTGGCTCCGGATTAACACTGATCATTAATTATTGCGCTCTCGCGCCAGGGGCTTTGGCTCTAGTCAAAACAAGTGGTGCATTAGGGATGATTATCGTGCCTATCGCCAGACTCTTATACCCGCGTTTAAACTTTCAAACTTGATAACCAGACCTCGTGGCTGCTGCAAAATTTTCTCTGAATTATTAAACATTTTTTTTTTAACATTCAAACCAAATTTTTTATTCCTACATCCCCTGGTCGAAATCAAAAATTCAGCTTCACAGTCTCTACCCTTCGATCGTATTTTCATCGTCGAAGTTTTCACAAGAGGCGTGACCGTCCATTCTTTGAAAACTTTAAGGGTAGTAAAAAAAAAAAACCCTAGAAATCTCGTATCGAAGTTTACTATGAATTAGGTAGCCGAAGACCTTATTACCCGTCATGCTGACGGTTCATACCTATCGACATATATATATATATATATACTATACCTATATATCGATCAACAGTAGAGGAAGTAGTTCGAATCCCGTGCAAGCTCGTTTATCATTGGCCAATCTCCTGCCGGATGACGACCTCGAGGAAAAAAAAACGCCGAAAACTCTGGCGCGAGGTTATTTGTCAGGAATTAAATTCACTTTAATTCTAGCCTCTATCCTCGAGCTCGATTGGGCATCCGGCGTCTCCATTTCTCGATATTACAAAATCTACCCCCTCCAACCCCCCGTCGTATATACGAAAGTCCTTGAAATCTTATCCACTCAGGAAAATCTCGTTTCCCGAAGATAAAATAAAATTTATCTTCCGTTACGACATAATTGAACCAAATGCCAAAACGTAATCTCCCAGCTAATTTAAGATTATAAAGTTTAAAAAGTTCAAAACAAAAATATCCTAATACCACGCAGCCTCTATAAGGATCCAAACTGATGCTGAAGGAACGAGAAAAAATTTCAGGCCAAACGACTGAAAATCTTATTATCCCCCACCCCCCACCCCACGAGGGACCAATAATAAGAAACCTGGAGTATGCATGAATTTTTTTTGCAAAAAAAAGTTCGATTCTATCAGAGGCCGAATTAAACAGATCTCTTGTATACAATAAAAGCATAGCTATCGCGTATCCAGATAAATGCATAAAACTAGGGAAACGAAGTGGTCGGATGAATCTGGAGAAAGGGAAAGAAAGTAGATGGGCGCCGCATTAAAAAGATCTTGGCGACTTGCCAATAATCTTTTCGTATCAGCATCGCCGAGGCAAACTACCCCCTTTCGAGATTCGAAGTCCGAGACAGGAGGACGCGAGGTCGTCCGAACGATTTGCCACTCGTCCACCCTTCGAGGTCATCGATTTCGCGAAGAGGACAAGGAGGAGTATGACAAAAAAAAAGTATACAAAATTTATTGCGAAAAAAAAAAAGAGTGAAGACTTACAAGTTTTTCTCGAAAATATATGGTGCGTTACGGCCAATGGGAGTGTTGGCGCTTCCAACCCTCCCGCTGGGGGTAGTTCAGCTTCGTATAGCATTTTACGTGCTCACGTGTGTCCACCATGTACGTCACGTAAGAGATTGAGTAAGGCAGTAGATATAAAACACGCTTGGAAAGGCCAATGAAGACTTTCCTGCGATATAAACGTAGACATATAAATGTATATATGTATATATATATATACGGTAGACTTTGAACAATACGGTGGCGGATGCCGAATTTCTAGAGCCTCGAGGAAAAAAAAAAAACTATACCCTAAAAACATTATAAGTCTGATACTCTCGCTGGGCTGAAATCGCTTAAGAAAGCAAATTTGTGCGTGGGATCGCACGAGCATCCATCATTCTGCGGAAGATACAGCAGCCGAGACGATAAATCGGCAAGTCACCCCTGGGCGCGTTTCGATCTCGACTTTTCGAAACGAGTTTCCTCGCGGCGAGAGCACCGAATACCGTGGACGCTTTGCATAATCTTTTCTTTTCCTCTTTCTTTTTTTTCTTCCGTTTCCCATCTTCTTTTTTTTTTTTTTTTTTCTTCCTGTCTTCCACTCTCTTGGAATTGGACAAACACGCGAAAGCCATTTCGAATCTGTACAAATTTCTCTGTTTCAATTTACGTGCACATCGTATACGGAGCTGGACGAAAAAAAGGCACGGTTTTTTTTTTCGAAAATAATTTTTCAAACTCCTCCGTCAAAAAAATTTCCAATCTATCGTGGGAAGTGGGAGGTATAGTGGGGGGGGGGGGGGGGGGGTTACGAAATTTACTTCGAACTTTCGTACGGGTAGAGTCAAAGTGAATTTATCGTTAAAGGATTTAGCGAAAGAGCCCAAGAACGTTATCTAATTTCTTGGCGTCTTTCGTTCATTAATGACAAAGTTTTCGACCTTGTTATCATCGTGCCCACGCAGAAGCTGCCGTTATCACGTGAAAACGAGTTTCACGTGTCCCGAGTATCCGAAACTTTTTAATCCTGGGCACTACGGGCACTACGACTTTTTGCATAAAGTTTCAACCCTTTAAGAAACGGTGATAAAAATTAAGCGATAGGAAAAAAAATAGTTTTTTTTTTTTTTTATTAAAATATCGAAAATCACCCAACGATTCTCAGCACGATCCTTCACCGACATATGATACGACCCTTAGTAATCCTTTTGATTTATTCATAGCCACCGAAAGGAATAAAGGGGTACGAGGCGAAGATGTTGGGCGCTAGTAAGTTCCCAGAGTGTTACGAGGAATTTTCTCTCTCTTGGTGGGAAAAAAAAAATCCCCCCACCAAGATGAAATATTGATAACCTCCCTGTCATAAATGCATTGGCCATCGGTTCGCCGTTACCTTCGCCCTTGAATTATACGAACGACACGCCCAGTATATCTATAGATGCCAAAGAAGAAAACTCTAACAAGACAAAAGCAGAAGCTAAAAAAAAAGTGATTAATACGAAAAAAAGAAAAAACAAAATTCCCCAAAAAAAAATATCCAAGATTTCATCACTACAATTCATTATTCAACCCTTACAATTTTTTTTTTTTTCTTCAATTTCCCTCTATCCAATATTACAGCCAACTAAGGACTCCATACAGATCTCATCTCCTGGAAGAATCTTCTCTCTCTCTCTTTCTCTTTCCCTTTCTTTCTCTTTCCATCACCCGCTATCACTCCTCTCCAAGAAACATTCCAGGACAAAGCTAAAGATACGAGTGAAGAATATTCCTGAGCGACGGCCGATCCTAAGGGCGGATACGAAATAAGATTGAACTTGAGGAGAAAGATGGAAAAGGCAAAATATTCGCGAAAATCGCACAAGCCAATATTCCCACTCGGTATATACATATATACAGCTGACAATATAGAGTGGATTCAAACGACACCAGCTTCTCCCCGGAGGGGGGCGACGGTGGAGGGGGGGGGGGGGGAGGTGCAAAGAGGAACCCTTTCTAATATTGAAAGGCAGCGACCCAAAATGACGTAACGTCAAACCACATAGTTCCCCATTGGGACGTAACTCCTCTAAACTTTATATTTCATCCATTTGGATCATATCTACATCGTTGCAAAAACGTATTTTTTTTATGTAGAAAAAAAGTCAATCGATACATTTCCACGTCAATTCTTTCAGCGACGTTTTAAATTTCTATTGATAACAAAATAAATAAAAAAAAAAGAGAGTCAGATATCAGAGTATCTCGTACATGCAAATATCTCCCGATGCATTTCTACGTACTCGTATCTGCAAACGTGTCTCTAGAAATAACAGATCTATATTTACTTCCGGTATACGCCGTCATTCTGACTTCTACATCCGTTAACCTACTATCGTTATCAGCTACCGTACAATTTCCATTGCTTGTCAGTGATAATTCCTCGATGTCAAATACACGTGAACGCTGGATCATTAGTATTCCTAACTTTCTATATATCAGCGATAAAAATTGATATCAGTGAATATTTAATTTTTCAATTTGATCTTCAATTTGGATTTCATTGTTTTGATAGAAATAAAAAAATTAATCAAAATCATTAGACATTGTCATTAATGTGCCAACGGGTATTAGGAGCTTGTGTTAGGTTAGGGTTATTCAAACGACTGATAAGGAAGGTTTGCAAAAATATCGTTATAGGCGACTATTGACATATGGACTTTGGCATTTCTCATTTCGCAAATCGTATTTGCCTAAGGATTAAGAGACCGGAGGAAGAATGGACCAGGCAGCATCCGGCTCCCCGCTGCTTCCTGCTACAATTCCAGAGCTTTGCTTCATTCCAGATTTTCATATCCGATGGAAAATGTTAAATTAAATGGAACTAAATGCATCTTTGTGCGAATCTACCGTCCTGACGTGCCAAATGCTTTTGCGATATTTACATGACACCCTGAGCTTCCGAGCTGGCAGATATTAGTGTTCTTGGTTGGCATTACTGAGATTCGCTAGGAGAAAAAAAAAGTACAGTAAATGTAAAAAATTATCTTGCTATGTTTTTTTCTTCTTAAGAAAATAAATTATTTTTGTAAATAATATTTAAAAAAAAAAAATACTAAATACGACGATATCAAGCAGAACCGATACTCACGATATTTCGATCATTTAGAATTTGATCGGTACTTGCAGCATCACATGGGTGTTGATCCTCTCGTAGAAGAGTCAGTATATACATATATACGATACGGGTCGAAGTGGTGGATGCTGGTCTAGAATGAAAAAAAGGAATAAAATCTACAGAGCGAGATAAAAGGACAAGAAAGATAAGAAAGATAGAGGAAGATAAGATTTTCTGCAGTGATTCGGCAATCCTCGAGAACTGCAGTCGGGTCGTTCAGGTGCCAAGTGGAAGGTAGTGTCGACAAATTGGCCCAGTAAAATTTCAGGTGCACCAGGGACCGAAAGCGTTGAATTTAGAAATTTAGTTAAACCTGGAAGACACTTTCAAGAAAGAAAATATAGCTCTGCCGTGATTGCGTAATAATTTTGAAAAACGTAAAGGAAAAAAGTTTTAACGTAATTTCCTATTTTTTATCGTAAAAATTTAATCAACCCGAAGCAGTAGTGTCATACGCAGAGATAAACAGAATGGAGAATTTTGCTCAAAATTACGAAGTACGATGCTCTGCGCCATTGGTAGAACAAACGAGAAAGCTCAGCAGGTGGGAAGAAAAAACTGCTGAAATTTTTCATACGGCCCGCGCGAGACACGAGCTTTAATGAGACGTAGCGAGGAGACGAATAAATTTCACTACTGATAACAAAACCACATGCTGCGTCTGATCTGCGTACTTTGAATCTACATACGTATAAAATAGATACGCTGTAACGTAAACCAAACTTACGTACCTACTGAACTATGATTTTTGACGTGCAACTGTTGAAAAAGTTTCTCTTGGATTTTTATGTCTCTTTTTGTGTCTCGCGAGACACGAGCTTTAATGAGACGTAGCGATTAGACGAATAAATTTCACTACTGATAACAAAACCACATGCTGCGTCTGATCTGCGTACTTTGAATCTACATACGTATAAAATAGATACGCTGTAACGTAAACCAAACTTACGTACCTACTGAACTATGATTTTTGACGTGCAACTTTTGAAAAAGTTTCTCTTGGATTTTTATGTCTCTTTAGACTTTACTGCTACATCCTTTTCTCTTTCTATGATGCGCGCGATACGAAACCTTTGCACGTATACAGGATGTTTTAGCGGTTTTATTAAGGTAAAAAAAATTCAACGTTGAACTTTCAACCCATGAAAAATTGTTGACATTTTTGAGTACATAGTACAGCACAGTTTTTATCCTACACTATGAGAATTTGTAGGTTTTTGACAATTTTTCAAAAATTCTTTCTCATGCTTGATTTGTCGCTTACGTCTATGTCGGATGTAAAAAAAGAAAGGAATAAATAATTTACTGAAAATCTTGGTCTTTGACATGATGGTGCGCCTGGTCCTTGTCTTCGCTGTTTCATTTCTTTACTGTTAACAGGACCAGGTCGTCCTTTTACACTGAAAGTCAATTGGCACTAAGGACTACTTGATGATTTGAATTTCGATATTTGGCACTGCCTGTATATTCGGATGTGAATTAATTAATTTCTTGTTGCGATTAGTTACTTAACCTATTTTCATGCGCCATTGAGGATGACCTATGGCGTCGTTATTGAAGTACATTTATTCACCGTGTTACGTTTTTTTCGAAAGTGGTGGTAACGAGAGAGTACAGGAAGAGATGGAGTGAAGTGGACTGTCCGAAACAGAAAGTCTCAAGAAAAAGATGATGATAAAGATAATGGAGGATTTTTAGATACATTACAATCAACAGAAGACAAAAGGTCTGAAGACTTTAAGGATACAAAAAAATACACATGATCGAACACTAGCGTTTCAGTCGGTAACTCGAATTGCAGATATGCGAGACGCCAAACCTGATAAATTCCTTAGTTTATTTATCTTCAGTCAACGACATGAATTGCTGCTGAGTCCTTCCATTTATCATCAGTCAACGACTAAGCAGAATTGAGTAGGAAGATGCACAAGGCTAAGTAAGCGCGGTCGGGAAGTTAGCACAGAAAAATAAAAATTTATATGTTAATATGCCCAAAAAATGGTTCCTTAAATGTTCCATATGTTTTCGAAATTGCTCCGCTTCTGCTATGTAATGATCAATAAATGTTCATTAAAAGAGAAGATTTTTATTTTTATTAAAATTCCAAATAACACAGCAGATTTTCTATACGATATTCTTGATGAATTTCTCTTGATTTGCTCCTGCTTCGCAATTAATTTTTTTATTTAATTAAAGCATCTTTAAATAAGTAAAATTTGATTTTCACTTAGATCCATTGAAAACGTAAAGAATATGATTGGTCTTAGTAAATCTTATCGAGCTTACACTGTGAACTCGAATTTAAGATTGCACAAAAAGATATTTAGGCAATTTCTAATGAGCAGCCTCGTTCTAAGGGTTGCTCTGCGAACCAGCGATAATTTGCGAAAAATCTCTGCCCGCCAAGCTACATGTTCGTGTTCAAGTTGAGCTCGGTTACGACGGGATACGCCTTATCGACAGAGGCGATGATCACAAAATTCTACTCCCGGTTTCACCGATACAATTTAGTGCCATGTTTTTGTTATCGCCTAAAATCTTAGCGTTGTGCATCTTCCTGCTCATCTCTCTGATCGTAACGTTGTGCATCTCCCTGCTTATCTGTGATTTGTGTGATTCTAGTCCCATCCACGAAATGCACAGTTTGGAACAGTTGCGCAACCAACGGAATTATTTGGTACTATTAACCATGTCTCAAATATTGGTCGCCATTTCTTCGTTCCGATTACTTCATGCTTTTTACTGATCTTTCGAGATGCTCGCGTTGTTTGCGATGAATCCGTCGATGTTTCTGAGATGTTATGAGGTAAGATGGCGAGATTTTGAGTCTGCCAGTCGTATTGTGGTTTATAGATGCTTCGGAATGTAGACGAGTTTATAAATGTTTCTTGGTTCGAATGGTGTCTGAAGTTTTTTTTTTTTTTTTTTTTTACTAAGTATTACCACCCTTTTACTCTTTTGGAGTTCAGTGTCGAGATTTACTTACATACGTTTCATTGTGTTTTAAAACACATATCGAGCTAGGATTCTTCCTGATTTTTTGACAACAGAGAAACTTGAACGCTTCCAATTACTTTTTTCTCAATGGTAAGTACTGTGGTGATTGAATGTACTTATAAAAGAATATCTTCATTTTACCTTGTAGATTTTCACCTATTTTTATGTCATGTACAGGAATAGCGATGGTCGAGAGTGGTGAGGAATATGTTCTGCATTGGCCTGGCCATGCAGGACATGTTACGGAAAGATTCAGTGGTCTTCTAGCTCGGCAAGCTTTAGTTGATGTAACTCTTATATGCGAAGAACAAAAATTACGTGTTCACAAGTTGGTACTGGCCTCCTGTAGCCTTTATTTTGAGGTACGTATATTACTTATTGAAATAATTACCTAATTAAAGGTAATATCTCAATTTAAGATATGAGTTACATAAACTTTGAGCTATGTCAATAGATTTTTATATCTCAAAACTCTTGTTTTTTATCAATGTAAACAAAAAAACAGGAAATGCTGGAACAAGATCTGGGTCAAGAGCCAATTATATTACTCAGTGACTTAAACTTTGAAATACTGAAGGCTATGGTTGAGTTTATGTACTGTGGAGAAACTACTATATCTCAGGAGCACTTGCCGTCGTTATTGGAAGCAGCAAAAATATTTAAGGTAACCATTGTACATGGATTATTTTGTACACATGATCCATTATATAGACTTTTATAATTATTACAGGTGAAGGAATTAGCTTGTATCGCTGGGACAATAATGGATTCTCAAAATGCTATTGAAAAATCGCATACAAAGATCATCAGGGATTCTTTGCAGAAGGCTGTTCAGGCACTCGAATATTCGGAAGCTACGTACGACGTTGAAGATACCAACATCGTGGACGAGGACGATTGTGTTCAAGTAAGAGTCCATCGAAAGTTAAGTAGTAAAAACCATTTGGAACTTGAGTCCAATAGAAACAGTGATACTGATTCGGATGGAAATCAATCACCACAAAGTAGTACTACGAATTGTGATACAGAAAATGACTTTGTTGAGCACACGCTTTACGAAGAAACATGCACAGCTAGAAAAGAGGAAACTAGCACAGGAAAGGCATCCGCGGTGCCATGTTCTCCAGTGCTTAGACGAAACGAAAAACCCTTAATCAATTCAGACTTCAAAGTAAAACAAATATCAAAAATGTACAATCGTGTAGACAATCCGATAGAGCATATCGACAATGATATAAAATGCAATGGAGATAGCGAAATACAACCTATACTGTATGAACAGTGCTGTGATTTTTTTAATACTGAGCAAACGCCCATGTCGTTAATGTTGCCATGTACTCAAGAAAACATTGAAACCTTCACACAAAACGCATCAGACTTGACAGATACTCCCAGTAAATTAGGAAAATGTCTGAAAGTTTATACACATAAAAGACGCAAGTCAGCCGATTCACCCAGAAGTAATTTGGGACATTTTAATGGTGCCACCCCTGAATTACCCACTGCCAATTGCATTGACTTACTGGAAGAGTCATCGGAGAATGATACACCAATAACACTTTCAACATCCCTAGATATGGAAAGTACGGAGTACATATTAAGCTTAAGTACTGAAAACATAGAGACCGTAGTGGGTTGTACAATAAGAGATGCAATTTGCCAAAATGGCAACACTAGCGAACATAACTCACATATCAAACTGAATGGTCAGAAGGAGAAATCTGACTTAAAAAATAATACAAAGATTCGACAAATGAAGGAACTATTTTCCATGGACAATCATATATTAAGCATCGAAAACTCAAATGGTGTTGTGTGTAAAACAAACATACTAACAGTGCCTGCACTGCGAAGAAGTACTCGATTGAACAATCAGGACACTGATGACTCGGTCAATAACAATGATTTAACATCAGACATTCAAAGATCAAGAGATAAGCATACAGATACAAGAAAAGAACATTCTAATAGCGCTACAGAGACGCTAAACAAAATGAAACGTAAAGTTAAAGAATCGGAACAAAGGATATCCGATGAAAATACAATGAATTCGTCACAAAGCAATAAGAAAAATTCACACAATACTCGTACGTTACGCAGCTCGTCAAAATTATTGAAAAAAAATGCCAATAAGTCTCGCTTATCACTGGTCCAGAGTAACAAAAGCGATCAAAGATCAAGAAATAATAGCAGCAAATTACGTTCTAGTAAAATTGAAAAAATGGAGTACCTGGAAGTGCCTCCTTATGTCCCTGTTAAATTAAATACCATAGCTTCTGTGAATCGTGCTCTATGGGGTGACATGTCTGACATATTGGAAGATCGTGAAACTGGTATAGAGCTTCCAGAATATTCACCAAGCAAGGAAATACCATTCGCAGTTGGTTTACTGCCATTACGTGCTGCATTGGAAAGAATGCAAGCAATGCCGGATTATCAGCCACGAAAAACGCGATCCTCGGTGGCTCCTGTGAAACAAGAAGCAAATGGCGGTATTAAAAGAAAAAATTCTGTGAGCAACGCCGACTCACCAAGCAGTACCAAGAAGACTATAGGTACTGGTGGTACAAGTAATGAAAACAGTAATACCATCTGCCATATTGAAATCAGCGCAACATCTCCTCAAGCAGTACGTAGTCGCAAAAGATTACTTTCAGAAAATGCACCCACAGTGGAATCGACCATTGTTGCTAATAAACGATGACACAAATTAAACTCGGTATTCCGACGATTATGTGGTATTAGATTATAATGAACGAATGGAAAATAATCTAGCCATTCTAATTAACGTTGATTTCATTAATTGTACAAAACAATGTCACGTACTACTTCCAGTGAAATATCTTGTCTGCTCAATATTCACCTTTCTATTTGAATTTATTGAAGACGTCCTCCGTTTTTGGGAGTCCTAAGTGAGCTTGTTACTTGCTAGATTTAAAACATACGTTGCTATTCCATAGTTGAAAAAAAAACACTTGAAGTGTTATATGTATATTCATTAGTGAAATTTTTTATCTTTACTCTATAATCCTGATGGTGCCAAACACCTCTTTGTCCTTTACACTTGTTCAGAAATTTTTTAATGGGCGTATTTAATTTGTTGTGTTTCTTTTTCTATCCTAATACTACATTTCTATTTTCTTTTCTACTTGGTGAAACCGGGAAACTCTTTTGGCACGCCAATAATATTGAGGAGGAACCGAGTATTAAGAACATCTAAGCACAACAATAGGTGAATATGATACATTAGGAAGTTCCTGCATTAGGTACTAACAGTTCTTGTTTTCTATATATATATTATTTCTGTATATACATATACATAATGATGATAACGTGGCGCCAAGGATGTTTAATTTACAATTGAAATAATATTTATTTCTATGAGTTTCCCTTGCGCCAATACTTCAGGATAGAATATTTTTATAGTTTCAATAGGGCCATGATTAGTTCTTAGAATCCATATACATGTGGATATCTCGATTAAGTTGTATTTTATTGGCTTTAGAGAATAAGTTAATGTAAATATTAATGTTATACAGGGAATAATAGCTTGAATGCCGTATAGGCTTATATAAGCTAGTAAAGAAACAGCAAGTTCAATCACAACTGTCATAATATGGCTTAAATGTCAAAAATCCTAATATCAATGTGAAACCTTATGGTGCGAAGATCATTATACTTTTTTTCTCTTCTTTATTGCATTAAAGCCTCGTTTTAACAGGCATCTAATTTAATTAACTACCTCAGAATAATATTATGCAGTTGCTCTAATTGTTTCTTCATTTCAATTTAAACCGCATCAATTATTATCACATTGTAGTTCGATGTTGATCGATGGATATTTAGTTTTCTCTTTTAAGTTATCGGGATCTGAAGAGAAGAATCGTAGCTCTTGAAACATTTTTAGAATGTATACATGCATAATAAATGAGAGCAGCGTAGCTTGCTTTTAGATTTAATTAAACTCATTTAATTGTGCGTCCCATGAGAGTAAAATGTTTTCAATATGTCAATGTCCGAAGGGCACATTACACATTGTAAGACAGCTTAATTAATACTTGGTGCTTGATTAAAGAAAAGCCATAATAATAAACCCAGTACTGTGACAAGTTCTACTATTTTTCTGTAATTTAACGTCTTTACAGAAACACACTGCAATAGATAACATTAATATGCAAACCTTGTACAAACTGCTATCAGTAGTTTAGTCAATTCTCGCATAATAAGCAGCGGCAATTCTTCTGTACTTGCAATGGTTAACGGAAACATTAAAAAATGTTAGAAATGTTAATCATAAGTATATAAAACTGTTTTATGTATATTATATTTTTTTAAATAAAAATTTCTATTAAATATACTATTTTCAATTTGCAGCTTGCAACATAAATTCTTTCAGTATCTTCTACGCTGCGTCTCTATCAACAAGCTTAGGCTCAATAAGATCAACAATGCTCCAAATTTTTGTGTACCATCAAAATTCTGTGGTTACTCAAATTCTTCATTGTTGGTGCAATGTCAATAATATATTTTATCTAACAGTAGAAATGCATTGTGAAGAAATTGAATTTTGTGTATTGTATGTACTTGACACTGCGCAGGAGAAAGACGGTGACGTCGATGGTAAAGCAGTTGAAGAAGATGGCAGAGGAGGATGTGAAGAAAGAGAACAAGATCTATTTATAGAATAAGATGCATACGTCAAGATACGGATTGCAAGTGCAATCGATGAATAAAGAAGCCATCGCGATGCTCCTTAGATGCTCAAATAAAAGTCATTACCCTTGACACTTTTATTTTTTCAAAAATTTTCTCCCACATATTTACTTATCGTCGATATCATTGATCATTATGAGACGTCACAAACATTTCATAAAAATTTTGTTCGTCAAATATAAATCGTACATGCATATTGTAAGGCTGAAATCATATCTACTGATTATGCATAAAAACACAGTTATCATGTGTTTCAAAGCTGGAAGTCTATAACAAAGAATTACTATTTAACCGTGTCGTTTCTCTCTTATCAATAACTCTATCAGATTTCTATGCCACTGGGTCAATAAAGTTTTTAAGAAAATGAAGCTTATCGGCGCATTCATCCACAGTCCTATTCGAAGCATTTAGTGTTTAGGCAATGATGTAAGGAATACAAATAAATTGATATCACCAAGTCTTCCCGTTTACTGTTTAGTGGAACGCGATGTAAAGACAGAAAACTAAGCGAGGAGGAGACACAGGGGTCGACGCAGCCCAGCTATAGTGCAATCAATGAGCGCATATTGATCTCAACCCTTGACGGATTCTACACCTCCAGGGGCGGATTATTCTGGCCTGAAGTAAAGATGGGGTGCTAAAATCTTAACGACAAAATTATCAGCCGTATCACTCAGTATACTCTATGTCACAGAGACATAATTATTCAGCGTTACAGCATTTTGAATAGACGTTTTCAAATAGTCTATTTAATAAAAATGAAACTATAGATTCAGAGAACGTACCGTAGACCGTAGCAGGGATTATATAAACTGATTGTATAACATTCCTGGAAATTCGTAGATATCAATTGAATTTCTGTGTATCAATTGAGACCAATAATTTGATTAACATAGCAGTACACCCGAAGGATTGCTCGTATCGGATTTAGCCATCTCCTTACAAACCGTTTTTGAGACAATATTAATTATCTCATCATGACAGGCACAGAGTTACATCCACTTCTGGCAGTATCGATTGTTTCGATATTGCGTGATCCTTACAAGAAACCCAACGTACCTGTACAAGATTTGGATTTAATGATTGAAAAAGTATTGATATAATTGATTTCAGGTCATAGATATACGTGCATGACCTTCGAACTTTACAGTGTTATCAAAGCTGATCTGACGTTGCGAGATTTTACTTTTGTATTGTTCATTTCCTAGCTTTGTCAACGAGAACTTTTTTTGTTGGATTGGTTCGATGCTTCACACAAAAATAGCTGGAATTTTTTTTTTATAATCCGGAAGAGAATGACGTATATATATTACCTTCCGTGTACATAAATGCTGGTCTCATACGACGCATTAACAGCGACATCATTCAAGTGTAGTTGCGCACGCGGGAAACCGAGTTTCGATTCACTTCCAGGGACTATTTTGCGCTGGGTTGTCTCGATTGTTACTCTGAAACATATAAGAATTTTCTAGGGAAAAATTGATGACTGTCGATACGCTTGAATGAACTTTTTTTGAGTCCTCGTCAGTGACTGTGAATCTCAGATTATTTATTTTTCCCTTGGGGGGGGGGGGGGGGGGGGGGGGGGGG
>JASANN010000429.1:1303009-1343916 GCA_031762395.1 Calameuta pygmaea
TTTTTTTTTTTTAAATTCCCCCCCCCCCCCCCCCCCCATTTAAATTCACTGCCGGACGCATGTCGCCAACGACTGTTACGGTACCTATATGGTGGCTAGTGAAGTCAAAAGAGGGCACAGCTTGGCTGCAATAGCCGTTAGTATTTAACAGGGCCGTATCATTCGTCAGAGCATCGAGCGCCACTTTCGAGACTATTCAAATAATAGTATTAAAACAATAATAAAGAAATCGTGAAATTTGAAAATACGTAAAATCTAATAGGATAAATCTGAAAAATAAAGTAAGAAATTCTAATAATAAATTTAAATAAAATTTCTACATAATCATAATGCGCAAGAACGGTTATACACCGCAGTGTCATAATGTTTCCATATACCAAATATTTCGCTCGATATCCCTCACGATCGTATAAAAAACACAATTGCCATTAATTTATCGCCAGGGTTTCGATGTCAAGTTGTCAGTCATTATGGGTATTACTTATAAGTGACATGCTTAGGATGTATTACGTAAAAAAAATATGCTTTGCGTAATAAAATCCAAACTCAAGATCGAAGAACGGAAGCCTCGTGGCTTCCATGCCGGGAGGATGATCAACCAATCACCATCTGGCACAAGAAATCATAATTGAATATCCAAGAAAATGTGAATAAAGATATCTGAAAAATGTACCCCAAGATTCCTAGATCTTCTCAATCATTTTATGTCTCAAATTAGTGACTTTTCTGTAAGGAGCATCAAAGAAATTCTTCTTCACGCCACTCTTTGGCGCATCACTACTACTTCCCAGCGATATCCGCCAGAGGGCAGTCGAATCTGAAAATAGCCAGGAGCACTGTACTCCGATTGGTCGCTTCGAAAGTAGTGCCAGACATGTGTTTCGTTTCCCGCCTCTTGGGTTGTTATTGTGTGGGGGCCCCGCCAGTCCGGTGTGGAGCGTAGAGCGTAGGGTCTAAGCCAGAATCGAACCGCCGTTGGGTTGGCTCTTCGGTACGGTGGTGGCTCTGTCCGACTGGCGACCGACCGACCGTCCGTCCGTCATATTCCCGGTTTGAAAGCAAGGTTGCGACTAGTCGCTGCGACGCAGGAAGGTGCAGTGATCGGTGTTAGGAGTCTTAAACGGATCTGGAGGCCATGGAGAAGCGGATAGACCTTGAGAAGCGGGGAAGGAGCCCCGGCGAAGTAAGTCAAACCCCACTTATTTTATTACGCTTTCCTTGGGTCGCGGGTGTCTGTTCACCGCGGTGTTCGCAGGCGAATGTGTCTCAACTAAACCGTGTATCATCATCGTTCGTATGTCCCCACCGAGAACCGCGACAACCACGCACTCGTAGCCGCACACTCCCGGTACAAAGGACGCAACGCTGAAAACCGTGGACTTCTACCGGCTCTGGAACCGCGTGGCCATCGAAAATCCATTGCAGTGTCGACTTCTTGTACTTGATTAGGATGATACACAGACATCCACGACATCAGAGGCATGGCGTGCTTCCTCGCTTGGGGGGCCTTCACGGCTCCTCGGCGACGACGCCGCCGCCGCCGCCACTGATACTACCGTTTGTCGTTGTTGCCATTTTCATTTATATTTTTCTTTTACACTACTCTTATGAGGTTTCGTATGGACACTGGTCCTGATCAGTGGTTTCCAAGTGATTCTCTGTCTCTGTCGGTTGTACTTTGAAATGTTGGAGCACAGGAAATATCGTCGCTACAACAGGGACTAGCGTGGCTATGAATTTCTATTTTATATATGGAGCCATTTCTCTTTTTCTTTTCAAATTTTTCTTCTTCCTTTTGTTACTCATAAGTTTTTACTCTTGACTCCATTCAAGCTCCTTACATAAATCTCATTCGATTCCACATTCGTATCCTACCACGTTTATTCGGGACAATCGATATTTTTGCCGGATCTAAAGTTTTTTTTTTTTCTGTGCAAGACGTCCATTTTTTTTCCTACTTCTGACATCGTCGCTATTTCTCCTGTTTTTGGAAAAATCATGGAAGCCATAGTGGACTTGAAAGTGAAACACGTTTTTACGCTTGAGAGAACTCGTAACAGCAGGTACGTCAGGACTTGTCACGCCTCGTCGTAATAACTCGAAATTATCATTGCCTCTGTCTCAAGTTTTCCAAAGGATAAAATTGATCGTTCATCAAAGAAACACGAACGTGCCGCATAATAATTTTCCAAATTAAATAAAATCGCGGCGTGGCGTTGCGCGCTGCGGCATGGCGTGGCGTATCGTGACATCGTGCAACATCTTGGAAAGTTTCCAACGCAGGTCAGTTTTTTAGACATCGTGCCTATCCCCGATCGCAAAATCAAATCATCCAATAATTCTATAGTTCTGGGCCAATGAATATTAAGTGAAAAAAAAATAAAGAAAGTCCACGACCGAACGACAATCTAGTGATGTCGTTTGTTTTGAAGTATTTCCGCGTATCGGATTTATTTTCGAACGTGCAAACGTTGCAAGGCCAACGCTCCAGCTAACCAGCAACTCAGCCTAGTACGACCTGTCTTAATTGCATTTGCAAATTCGATCGAGTCGCGATAAGAAAATCTTTGAAAAGACTCAAAAACTGCAGCCTCCTCCATACATGAAAATTAGCGTACATACAAAAATTGACGTCTTTCCTTGCTAAAGCTTCCTTAATTCCTCAAAAAAAATCTCCACTCTTGTACCAATCACCTCTTATCCCAATACAAATATATGTATATCATTAATTACTCTTGGGTCTCCGTTATATGATTTTTGAGTATAAATGTCGGTGTGAAAGTGGCCAATGTGTATCTGAACCATGGGACAGCACGCAGCATGGCGTTGGCAGGTTGGTCTCTGGCGTACCTTCTCCCAGAGGCCACTAGACTGTTCTTTTCTTCTAAAACTACCGCTAGCTACATTTTATGATTATCTTTACCTATAGCAGTCACTCGTGAAGTCTTTAATGAAAATTCGATTGAGAAGTGTCGTTGTACTTTATTGTCTTGCGCGAGTGCATTTTATTACTTGGACACTGGCAAAGGTTCGGCACAACAGGCCGAGCGTGAGTGAATGAATAATTATTTCGAAAATCTGCATCACGCATTTTTGTTTCTTCGTTTTTCGACTGTGCCGGAAAAACATATGTTAACAGACTCCATTCGGTGACATGAAACGGCTCGATTGCTTCCTTCGAATGACACTTTCTCGTCTGCCGCATAATCGTTATTTAATCACCTTTGAGAGGGCTCGTGCGCTGAAAAAATTTACTTGGTTAAATAAGGATTTTTTTTCCATGCAAGAATTTTTTCTTAATTGGGACAAGGTTGGGATTAAAACTTGTTGTCAACAATATTGCGCGACGCTGATCGAATGAAAAATTTCCCACAATTTACTCTGGTTCGTTTAAACGCTGCCGAATTGTTCTGTGCCATTTTCATTTTCTTTTTTTTTTAATCTATTTTTCTTTCTCGACCAAGACGTTCACGTGTAGCTGCACGATTGCCACAGTGAATTTCGCACGTGAGTGTGCAATCAGCAACGTCGCCATTTTGAGAGAAAAGTACAGAAAATTTCGGTATAACTTTTCCTAGGGTATTATCGTTATTCGATCAAAATTAATAGACGTCATTGTATTCGAAATTATGAAAAACATCTGTACCACGGGCGGTTGCATTATCGAAATGAAAATACAAACTTGATAATTACGTCTGACATTTCGCGTAAGGTCAATCACGATAACTCTCCCTTATAGATTTATCAAGGGTATTATTGTTGAAGGACAAAAGGAAGCTAAATTCCTTTACAATTGTTTATTACTATGTCGTTCGTTTCTTCTTTCTAAAAAAAAACTCCATTACGAATCTATCACATAACCTCGATTGCGACACTTGTCACAGAATGTAATAGTGTATCAAGATATCTGTCTCATCCGCCATCTTATAAGCTTATTTTATACGAGTCCACTGATTTATGTTAAGGTAGTTCGGCGAAGATGGGCCGAAGTCAAATCAACATCTATATAAAATCTGCTTTAAGCTCACAAATAAATATAAGAATATAAGCAAATTATATTTTTCAATATGAATTTTTTTTTTTAATAATTTTCCACGCAATCATTGTCCCCAAGAGCGATTCGAAAATTCGAGCAATACTTTTGGACATTTATTATATGGACGGCAGTTTGACTAGTACTAATAGTTGAATTTCAGTACCATCTGTAAATACGTTTGCACGGTTGGTGGTTAAACCTAACCTTTTGACAGCGCATGGTAACCAGCATCGAATATACAATCTTTGTAAATAGAAATTTAGACATTTTGTGAAAAAAAAATCGAGTATAAAACAACTTTAAAGTGGTGTTAAAATTTTGAAAAATGTTCACGTAGTAATTCACCGCCATGTTTTTCCCTACCTCAGTCTTATAAACAGAGCATCCCAATAAAGACAGCAACAGACGCCACATGACTAATTTCGACACGTTATTTCTCTATAACTGAAAAATAATGTTCAAATTTTCATCAGCAGGCGCTTAAGATAACAAACTTTCCACTGATACTTTTTAATGCATAGGTCAAGCTTCTAACTTTTAGGTAAAAATTTCCGGTTAAATTCAGCCATTATTCCCCCACCACTGCTTCTATTTTGCTAGTTTCATTAATTAATATCTCATAAAGCTTGTCGGTAGAAAAATATTTTTATTTGATACAACAATGCAGGAGCCTGAACTCGTTAAATTAAGTAGAAAAAAAAATGTATGGTTAAGCTTAGAATATTCTGCCGAAGTACCTTAATTTATTTCGAGTGCAGCCAGTCAACAGAATCGGAAGTGTATGCGCCATGAGGTAATGGCCATGGCAAGGTGCGCGTGTGAATGGACGCCGCCATTGTGACCCGGTGCGCGCGATGGCAGACATATTTGTTCCGTGTCAACGTATTCACGATCCTCTTGGTCTTTAATGAAGATGCATTATCAGACTGAACCTAAAGTCCCTACCGTGTGCGAACGTTACCCCGTATGAAATCTTATCGTAAATGTCTCGGAATCTTGAACCCTACGTTGCCGTGTTTATCGGCATGTCGTCAAGCACGGCGCGGCCATCTTTGGACGAGTCCACTATGCCGCCAAGTGGCACGTACGCCATCGGAAATTAACGCACACGCACCGTAATAACTTGGCTTCTGATTTATTAGAAAAATTTAAGAATCGATATCCATTTCTTGTCTGTCAATTGCCACGAAATTTTTAGTGACGTACTTGCAGAGAGAATCGCCTGAAAATAGTGCTGCGTGGGCGTTAGCCAGTCCCTCGCGTCTTGCACTCGTGGTTCTTCGAGAGGCCAGTGCCGTGATAACATATTGCCCTAGGTCCGACAAAAAAAAAAACAATTTTTTTTTAAACTACTTGCACTGATCAACATCCGTAATTAACAACGAAGTTTAACTCATTTTATCTTGTACTATTGATTAGCCTCGACAATGTCTCTCTGGCACGATAAAATTTTACATACAATGAACATTAAATTCAAAGTGCAGTATGTTTGCACGAATAAGGATCATTTCCAACGTACAAAAAAAACGAATATCCATGCAAATGACAATATCAAGTACCTTGCCTGAGTAATATAAAATTTTTGATAAAGAAAAATCGATATTAATTTGGAGGTTATAAAAATTCGTTCGCCATAAGAACACAAGGGGCCCTGGTGACCCACAGATGGGATCGATCGATGCCGTCCCTGATTTCTGTGATGAGTTTTCATAGCTACTTTCACCCTGTGCTGCACGACGGACGCCACGACCAATCCAAAGTGCGGAATGTCGTACGGTGTCTAAAATTAGGGGGCGCAGCGTGTAGCGTCGCGTCTTGCGACAACGGCTTGTGCCTTCTTGATGATACGGCACTGGACCAGGAGGGGGGGGGGGGGCCGTGAGCCGACAGCCCACGGAATTCGCGCTTATGTCGCTTTGCTAGATGTTCATCGTTCATCGGCTTTCCTCGTGTCGCAAAATCCGATGCGGCCTTACCCGCCCTTGTACTGAACACTCACCAGTCCTGCTCAACACCCCGCTAGATGTCCTCCTGTGTCTCCTTTTCTCCTGATAGACCCTGCCGCCCATCCGACAGCCTTTCTCTTTCTCCGATCAATAAAATAGCCCATCCACCGCGAATGCTTATCGCTCGTTTGAATTTTAACAGCGTGCCTTCCCATGAAGGAATACGAGATGGTTCAATAAATAAAATGACGCTGCTCCTGACCTTGAATTCCAACGTGGATGCAGTTGCATTTAGGTGCATCGTATCACAAGATTCTATTCCGTGTCTGTGATCATCTGAAAGTTTTGAGGAGAGCATAATTTCCTTTTTTTACCTATCGCTGAACTCCTGACTTTTAATGTACGCTCGAATCATGGGCCTTCTTTATTTATCTGGTCATCACTTATATCTTGACGTTATTTCCTGTTATTCATTTTCCTTCTGATAATCTTCTATCTTGTCAGATTCACGGTAGTGTAACACATTCTTTTTTTTTTGTCATAACTTTCTTTGTTTAGTTATTGTACAATTTTGTTGGCTCTATTGTAAATTTTACATTGGGCTTTTTTTTTGTTGCAGATCACAGAGTTTGTGCTGGACAATTGTCGGAGTACGAATATCGTTGGTTTGACAGATGAATTTGTTGCTCTAGAGACGCTGAGTCTTATCAACGTGGGCCTTACCAGCCTGAAAGGTTTTCCAAAATTACCAAACCTTAAAAAGGTACGAGCTTCGTTCATTAATACTTTCTAATATTGATTTGTGCATTGTGTGAGGCAACGTTATTTATTTATTTATTTTTTTCTTTCCTTTTCAACGCAGTTGGAACTGAGCGACAATCGAATCTCGGGTGGATTAAACATACTCCACACGAGCCCTAAATTAACTCATCTGAACCTCAGTGGAAATAAAATAAAAGACCTTGACACGCTACAGCCATTGGTAAGTTAATATTTTACTGTGATATTAGTAACGTCAAAAATTACGACTTTGACCGTATGATAATTTATTGACTCTAGGAGCAATTCAAGAACTTGAAGAGTTTGGACCTTTTCAACAATGAAGCGACGGGTATTGATAATTACAGAGAGAAAGTATTCAGCCTTATTCCTAGTCTACGGTATCTTGATGGGTATGTTTAGAAATTGGCATTATATTTCCTAGTGTTGCATTGATGTCTAATAGAAAAGTGTTATGTAACAGACAATATCTTAATTACAGATATGATATAGATGATTGCGAGGTGGATGACAGCGAAGACGATGAAGTCAATGGAAATGATGACGTTGATGGTGATGCTAATGAAGACGACAGTGAAGAGGGTAGGTTTGGGCTGTTATGATATCTAGAATTTTTTTTTAAATTTTCATTGACAAGCCGATTTGGTTTAGCAAATTTTTTTATTTGTCATGCAAACGTGGGTATACTTATTTTTTTTTTTTTTAATTATCGCAGCATCGGATGAAGATGACGACGACGACGAAGCGGATGACTGTGGCGTTTGCTTAGAGACTGTATACAAAGAAGATCTTGAGGTGCGTTTATATGTGTCGATAATTATGACTATTCGAAATGTCAAAAGTCATGTTTTTTTTCTTACTGGGTGAAATATAAAAATTGTTACATAAAAGCGAAATTTTTTTGTAATCGTACAGGATGACAGTTGCGAGGAAGATTATTTGGGCGAGGAGGAGGAGGAGGACGATGATGACGTTAACGATGACGATGAACAAGAGGAGGAAGAAGGTGAGCGACTGTGTGCTATTTTTTTTTTCTTTGTTTCATAAAATCAATTAGTACAGTAACAGTATCATTTCTTGGGACTGTTTTGTCTTTTCACGAAGTGGGAAAAATATTACAAGGGCGATTCAAGTGACACAATGAAATTTCACGTAATTTAAGTTACGTTCGATTAATCGATTATTAAATGAATTTTCATTTGTAAATTGCGCAGAAACGTCTCCTACCCGAGGTAAGAAGAGAAAACACGAGGACGGCGGTGATTCGGGGAACTAAAACCTTTAAGGAAGGTTTTTCTTTGCTGCTGTTGAGAATGAGTGTAAAATTCGTATAAATAATAACAATAATTGCGCCGCCAAGTGAACAGCTGGGAATCAAACTAATTGACCGACCAATGACAGACTACAGTTAGTGGTGTGAATTTATCAGTAAATCATTGACTGCGAAATTGTCTGTGGAATGACAAAACAATGAAGTATACAAGGACGAGATATGTGAGAGAATGAAACAGCGGAAAGGATTGAGAGATGGCATAAATAGGGGCCGCATTCCAGCTAGACCCAACACGTTTTAGTTATACTAACGATATTTTATATAGAGTATATAGTTAGAGAATTAGAGGTGTTGCATAGTGGGGGCAAAGAGTTTGGATATTAGAAGATTGATGGGGACGAGTACGATGCTGATGATTATGACGACAGTGAGACAGCGAATGATAAGGACAGGGAGGAGACACGGTGACAGTGACGAAATTACGATGACTATGATAATGAGGATTCATGAGGAGGAGATAGCGGGGTTTTACACTCGAAGGAGCGTATTTGTCTGTTAGCTCCAGTCGGCCAAAGGCTGGTCATGCTGGAATGCAGCCGTCGTTAATCAGTACTAAGGTTACATAAGTTACATTTTAAATACATTATTATTGTACCAGTAATAAGTATAGAGTAAACGAGGAACAACTTTTGTACAGGTTTACACCATACATTGAGGTGCACTATGCCACTGTGATTTTTGGGACAGAAAATAAAGAAACGAAGACATTACGAATCTTTTCACGTCTGTTGGTATGCTTGAAATCCACAATGTAACACGTCTGCTTCGGCTGACACTCTCGTAGATTGTCTGTGTCTCCTGGCAAATTTTAAAACAACTAATTCCTTAAACAAACAACGTATCGCAACAATCTTAATTGACGGAGGGTTTGATGCGAGTCCTTTGGTCTGACTTGTTTCTTAATCGTCGTTGCTGAGTTTCAAAATTTATGTATTTCAACGCGGACATGCTTTTTTCTTTTTTCAGAATTTGGAAAAATTTCAAGAGGCACATTTGCGTAATTGAATAATTTTTGTATTTATATACTGTGAATAATTCGGCGCGAAATCAATAGCGAAATGCAAACGTCAGTTTTGCAACCAAAAATCGATCTCTGATAATTTCATTGAAATGCGTTTGTACATAAAGAAAATTTCAATGTTCAACGGCGTTAAATTTTTCGTAACTGTCGAGTCATTTAAAATGTAACTGTATTCTGATATATTTTTTTTTTTTTCGACTAGCTGTTAGAGGTTAATCGTTTGTTTCAGTCTGAGAAGATTAGTTTGAAAAGAAACCTGTAGCACGATTCGAATATTGTGAAAGATAGGAAGAAATATATTAAAGTCCAATAACACAAGTTTTCTTAGCTAAGAGTATCGTAAAATCAAAATATTGTAACATCAAAATCGCACAGCTGGTTAAAAGTTTCGATTAGTTTCTGTCTCCGAAATTGCCGATGCGCTGACAACATCTTGCGATGCATAACGCGTGAAGATAATGAATAATGATCATTATTATTATATTATTATTATTATCATCAACTATTATCGATCAATTTCGAAATTGCGATTACTATGATTTAAAGAACAACAAAAACCAATATTCGCACCTTTGAGTAATGCTTCAAGTCAGGAATGTCTGGTAGCGAGAAGGAGGACGTTGAAAGGATACGGAATAAATTAGATTTGGAGGAACCGAAGAATTTTCTTGTAAACAAAGAAAAACAGTGGACGCGATAATAAGTGGCAGATAAAAACAGAAGATAAGAAACGATGGGAAGATGCAAGAAAAATGACGGCACTGTGACGGTTGACGACAGACACACTGACGCGACAGTAAGAAAGAAAAATAAGAGAAGCAACGCGGAAGTTAAAAAGGAAGAGATGAAGGATTGGATTTTATAAGCGAGAAAAATTGTGAAGAAAATTTAAAATACGGTAGAGACGAAGGACCTGGCACAGCCTTGCCGCCAGATTGGTTATGGCCTTATCCAATTTTTCCAAGATTTTAAAAGCAAATTTATATTAGGTACAATGAGTGAACTACGCGTACAGATCCAAATCTGTAAATTCCCGATCTGTAATTTGTAATTGCGGCTCGCGCGGAAGGGATCGTATTGAAGAAAAAAAAAAAGAAGTAAATTATAAGTAGTAATTACAATTCCGCGCGCCCCGCGACACAAGCACTTTTGTCAATTGTGATTTTGGATTGACCGTTTTAATTAAGAGAAGAAGAAGAAGAAGAAAAAAACCTTTGTCCATCACCTTGTATTATCGGATAAATTACATCGGTGTATTGTCTGTCTGTTCTTTTTGTTAAAGTGAATTTTTATCATAACGTTTGTTTACTTTGAGCGCAATCCTCATCACAAAATAAGAAAGAATTATTTATTAATAAAACCATTTACAAATCAATATACCTGCTGATGTCTCCATTCAAATATTCCAATTGAACTTCTTTCGTGTCCTTTATCTCTTCCTCCATAGCTCATCCTTCGTATCACATACTTTTACGTTCAATTTCTTTTTTTCAAATTCTCATTCTTCTCTGTTTTGTTGACGGTTAGTCGCGTCTCTCCTCGAACAAGACAGTGCTGCCACTTTGCGGCGCATCTGGGAAACTCACAGTAAGATGGCCACAGACAGTTCTGCCGCATTTCCAGTATTCATCCGCACTTCCGTCGGTGCACTTGGCTCTGCTATTGGTGGAATTACAGACCGGTCAGAGACGAGTCGAGTTTGTGTTTAGTAACAGCATAACGCTCCGGCACACGCGAGATAAAATGGCTGAGAGTAAAGGTGCGTTGATTGCGAAGACAGTGCAAAAACACGCGGGTCGCGCCAAAGAGAAGGTGAGTAATTACAATTTCTCATTCCACGGACAAGGCACCAGAATTACCTGCGACATTTTTCCCAATCTCGTTAGCTCCATTTCCACGCCAACTATTACCACACGCGTATAATGCCAATATCCCTTGTGACCTGTATTTCCTGAATTTCCTAAAAAATTCCAAAAATAATCCTCTCATTTCCCACATAGAATTCTCAAAAGTCCCTCTGTCAATTCCTCAAGATTTCTTTTCTACCGATAACGTAACGCCGGTGGTTACATGTCAAAATCTCAAAGAATTCAAACTTATCACTTATCAATACAAAACCAAACAATTGTTCTCGCTGTAAAATACGTTCCTCTCGTTCCGAGTCACTTATCCGGTAGACTTACATAATGCCCGTAATACATATGCAGGTTATTTACCAGTTTCGATTAAAATGACAATTACTTATGCAACCCAGTGCAAGCGTCAATGCGTTCCTCCACTTTTCATTAATCACACTTAAACACTTTAATTAATTATGACACATTCGCCGGACACTACTCAAAATTTTATCCTCCACCCTCGAAGATCTTCTATTCCAATTAAACTCGCAAACCCTCCGTGCTGCATCGCACAAAGAACATACGATTTACTACTATACCCACGTCACTCTCCTGCATATTTTCTCTCGGTGCAGCAATGCACTTTTACATGCACTTCTATACGAACATTAATACCAGTATGCTGATACCACCAGGTAGCCTTACAAGGCACCCATTGTCAGCATCTCGTTCTCAAGCGGACGACACAAGGCACGTGGTCGGAATTTGACGATTGATCGACACAGCAGCAGCAGCAGCAGCAGCAGCAGCAGCAGCAGCAGCAGCTACCAAATGCATTCAGATTTCGTCCAATGAAACATTTGAATTTCTAATTCCATCTCGTTACCGCAAATTGTCAACCACATGCATACACATTGCCACAGTATATGCATATTCATGCAGTTATGCCGAGCGCACTTTGCTCCACGACAAAGAATTACTTTTTTAACAGGACACGCGTTATAACGACGGTAACTTCGTCTGTATAAAATATTCGATACCTTAATCCCTTAAAGATACGTAGCGTCTGCCATAAGGTCTCGGGATTACTTTCCATTCTGATTGTACCTCGTGAGAATCTCTTAACCTACAAGCGGAATTTCATTCGTCATATTATTTCGTCTTTATTCGACTGGACTCTATCCTCTACGAAACCTTATATACGGTGTCCCAAGTAAATCAAACTTTTCCAGTAGCTCGATTACTTTTTTTAAGTTTTCCTCCTGCATTCCAATGTTACATCAGTCGAACGATCGCCCGGTCCTTTCTATCGGCCTCCTACCGGTCTCCGCGCATATCGTTCATTTAACCGAGACGCATTCAAGGCATTCGACGTCGATTGCTGCCAAGGAGCATGTCGCAACGCCGTGTATAACGGCGCCACGTAGATGCCTTGGGCTTTCCTACAATTAAAATTGCGACGAGCACGTGTGTCACGCTGTTCGAAACTGGCGCGAAGGGTTAGGCGAAGCGAATCGAATCAATTTCAAAAACAAAGTATACAATCAATTCTTACAGGAAGAAGATCGATTGTCTTATTAGGTCTGATAACGACACTGAATCGAACTTTCAAAGTTATCTGGCGTAAATTTTTTTTTTTCCCCGAATATGCCATGTCCCAATTTTTCGTGAAAACAATTGAAAAAGATTCGTAGGCGTTTCTATTTGTCGGGCCTTTTTGTATTTACTACGGCTGTATCGCTCGTTGCTGGTTCTGACGGTCGGCAACAGAAACTTTTATCCGGTAGAACCGGTCTACGCGTAGCAATGCCGGGACCGGGCTACTTCTCGCATCCTAACTGTATGATGCACAACCAACAGAAACGTACGTTAACGTCCATTGACTTATTTATGGATGAAGGAAAAAAGATGGTTTCCATCCTTGAAGAAAAAGTCATACAAACTTCTGTGTACTTCTGTGACTTTGTATCTTGTAAACTGTACTTTAGGTAGTTTTCCATGAAACTGCATAAAGAAATATCAAGTCCTTGGTCTCTGCGTGCGTGTCGTTGAATGGTCCGATGAAACCGGCTGTAAAAGTTATCGACTGCGCTACTGTTACTGGAAATACTAGGTGCACCATTATCATTGCTACCAACAGAAGAAAGTTCCTCTGGATACTTGTTACCGGGGAATCCCCATTAACAGTAACGTGCCTGTCGGATACCGCAAAATCGTTAACCATACCTGTGGTATAGTCGATCACGTTGGAATTTATAAAGGTGTTACAAGAACATTTTTGAGTCTTTTGTACCGGTTGGAAGTGTACAATATTTTTATGCATTTATGATCATTCAGTTTTTGACTTGAACAATTTATTAGTAGGATTGCTTATTTTGATTGGGAATCTTTTTTTTTTTTTTATTGTACTCTGACTCTGCAACTGGGGGACTGTTTTGTGTTCTGTTAGCTCTGTCGATTGGCAGTGTATGCGAATTATTGATGGACCATCCAAGTGTCATGGCGGAAACAAGCAAACCCCCCCAGTAAACTCTGGTAGATGAAACTACTGTGTCCACTTTCTGTCGTCTTCCACCTCGCCTACCCGTTACTATTCTCGTCCCGAAGTCCCGGGCGTTTCTGCCCGTTGCTGCTGCTGTCCCCGCAAGACTCGGCAAATATATCACAGAGCTTGTCGGCTCCTCGGCTCGATTTTGCTGCGATGCGAAAATTTCATCTCGGGATGAAAACGAAGTTTTTGTCAATTTTGTATGTTTTTTTTTTAATGCGCTATACGTAAGCGTTAATTACGTGGATGGATTAAGCGTTAATTGGCGCGAGGATTGTATAAAATATTTTTAAAAATTTTATTAGGAAAAAAAAAGTCATTGGAACGGAGTCATTGGGATCTTTGGTATTTCGTAATTTCAAATCGATCGCTCGATTGATCCTGATCGAGTAAATTTGCCGAGTCATCAGCTAAGTGATTACCTTGAATCTAATTGTTGCGGTTTTTTTTTTTGGGATGATCATTCATCGTATTCTTGGGACTTTGACTCGTGAACAATTTTTGGAGATAATGATTTTTGGATATTATTATTTTTTTTTTCCTTCTAATTAGGTCCGCCATAGTTGTTTCCTGGTTTTATTCCCAGCACCGGGGTTTCCAAGAGTAGACGTCGTTGAGCTCCTTTTATTCGGGTTAGAGTCTCGGGGTGCGAAACGAATTCTCTTGGTTGACCGTTCGGCCCGAAGCAAGTAAAAGCAGTGAGACAGGATCTTGATGATGCTGGCCCTGGTCCAGCTCACTCGGTTAACGTATATAAATACAGAACGGCTCACGACAAATGCAGAACTCTCTGAGATCTCGAAGTCTCCTTTGTTTTAGATTCTTAATTGATCCGTGTTAATCGCGTTATGCGAACGATTTTTTTTTTTCTCTTTTACATAGGCCTGTCAATTTCGTATTTCAATTTTCTTCTGGATGCACGGGTTTTCAATGTGCGAAAGTATTTTTTTTTGTCTCGTTTATATTTCACGCTGCCGAAATATCGAGAGTGCCGTGTTGCCGAATGACGAACGAAATATTTATACCTTTTTTTTTTTACAAATGGGAACAGACGCTATACTCGATTTTCACTCCTGGATGAATATTCTCACTGTTTGGGATGCTGCGTTTAAATATCTCAAGAATTTACCAGAGACGATCGCGTATATATTGTTTGCCCAAAATTATATTTGCACAGTGAGAAATATAGACGGACGTCTTTTCTTTTTCTCAAAGTTATATCTTTATATAAATTTTAAAGAATTTTCGATGGACGCGTATTGCCATTGGCGAAGTTCGGTTCGCGATTGATAATACCGCTTATCAGTAAACAAAATAAATATCACCGAATTCTTATGTATGAAAAATTTCGAAAATTATATTTCTTCCAATCAGTCAATCGAAATAATGATTCGACAATAAATATTTTTAACCTTCTCACAGTTTTGTTTTTATTATTTTTTTTTTTGACAGCTGTCAAATTTTATCTCTATGCTGCGCTTGATGTACTGATTTATGGACAAGAATTACGGTCTTATTGAGTATTATTAAGATGATTCGAACATGAACCACATGGACACCCGTTGCATACAGACTGCACTGATGGCAGGAAGTGACGATGCACATGTTGCAGCCGTTTGGTGCTGCTGCAAACCCCAATGCAGATTGCATAGGACACATTTTGAAATTCAGGTCGAGATCACCTGTCGCACTCGGTCTTTACAGCATCTTTCTCTCTCTCTCTCTCTCTCTCTCTGTCGCATTAGTAGATCTGCATTTTAATTAATTATACGACAATGCACCCGTACTACATTCTATTCTCTACCCACGATGCACTTTCCTCAGGACCCAACTGCATCACCTTATCATCTCAGTTGCGAACGCAGTGCATTGTACGAAATTAAATTTTCTCATCCGAAGATGAATTTTTTTGAAAAATATTTTCCTCCATTTATCAAGTTCAGAAAGTCTAATGTACTTGGAAATTTAAAAGTCACTCAAGTAGGGTAACACTGTAATAGAAATCTTTGAGGCTGATTTCACCGGTTTTTTGGTAAATATAAACACGTGGGAAATTTTGGTTTTTGACATGAAATTAACTGCAGCTGATCTCACGGGTCAATTAAAAAAAAAAAAAAAAAAATACAAACTCAAGATGCTGACAAAGTTTTTGTGCGTATTTTGCGATTACGATAAATACTCAATACAAATGATACTCGGTAAAAAAGAACGGATGCTGTATTGGTCACTGATAAGGAACGTGATACCAGAAGATTCTTAATGGAGGTCACGACCCAGTTCCTTCTGTCTATTCCGAGCGAACCTGAGTATTAGAGAGTCACACCGTGAACCTGTGAACGTGAACGATAATCTTGGATCGAGCTTCGATAAATAGCGTTCGATGAATCGATGTCGCGAACGAGTAAAGAAACTGGATTGCTGTACCCGTAAAATATTGATAAGAGATTTCTTATCAGTTCAAAAGTCTCAGTAACCAATTGTGCCCAACGATAGCTCAAACATACTGATTATCGACTGATGGCTTAACGAGCAATCAATACACACACTCATCTCTAACAGTTACGATCAATTTGGTCCATAGTAAATATAAAAATTTTGAATTACAAAATCTCGATCATTAAGATAAAATGAATATTTTGGGATTATTATAAAAAATTCAGTATTCGTCTGCCAATAGTAAATCAATTTTGAAAGTTACTTTGCCAAAGTGATTTCAGACGCTGACGTGTGAACTGGCCTTAATATCTATTTAGTACTTAACTTCGGAGGCTGTATGGACCAATGCTCGCTGATGCAGTTAATACAAAGTCGAAAGAGCGAATTAGCACGGGCTCGCGATATTGGAGAAACTCAAATACAAACCGAGGTTGAATATCAAAAAATGGTGATAAAAATAAACACTGTTTATCCGTCTTGTACCAGTAGATTTCGTCAAGGAAAAACCTTGCGGGTTTGATAAGAAACCATTGCGTTATCGTCCATTAAAATTTTACGTATTTGACGTAAACGTAATTAAATCGTATTTTAATTTTTTTTTCTTTTTACGAATATTCTCAAAAATTTCCACCGACACTCCAGATCTCTTGGGTCTCTTGCTGATCTTCTCGTCTTGGAAGTTGACGGTTTATTCTTGGCATCATCCAGCGATCCGCCAAGTCCTTGTGACGGCTGTTTGCGCCAATCAGAATCTTCTTACATCACGTGATCAAAGTGGCACAGCCATATCGATCAACGATACCGTATCGATTGATCGTCCCTTATGGACTTTACTTCGATCTGGACTTTGGAAATATATTCGAGCCGTTTATATTATATCGAGCCTTTTTTTTTTACATGGACCTTTGTGACTCTAGGTCATCGTAATTTTGAAAAATAAAAAAATTCTCCTAAAGTCGCACGCAAGGCCATGAGTGTTCAAGAGGAAGTTACAAATTGGACGAAACGTGGAAACACGAGGTGTCATTTCGCTAATGCAATTTTGCTCATACACATTCAAAATAAATTGCTCGGTACAGACACTTTACCCAGATATATTTATTACATGACTGTGTAGAGTTTTTTGTAAATTTAATTCAAATTGCATAAAGACACGTTTTTACATAAAAAAAAAAAAATTTCTAAACGTTGCCCTTATGGACTTTATCAAAATAATTTATTAGTCATACAGATAAGAACGTGTGTGTTATATATGTCGATGAAATTCCTTATTCAATCATATATATATATATATACTAATTATATAGCTATACCAGCAATGTAAATCAGTATGCACTCAATAGTATCAATAACAACGTGCACTTTAATGAAAGATAAATTCATATTAATTGCATCCAATGAAAAAGTCAAAAGCTTTGTTCCACATATGATCTTCAAAATATATCACACGTGTGTACCTTACTGCATACGTGACACTGGAGTTCGTTCATGTCACTTTTATTATTACTTAGCAGAACCTGTTCTCCCTTGACGAACCGTGGATGCGCAATTTGATAATTGCATTGACCTTAGCCTTCGCTGCAGCAGAATGCAGCAGCGGCTTGATTCGCTATCCGCAGCATTCACAATCCTATCAGAGAGAGGGGGGGGGGGGGTAACGAAGAATTTGATTAAAATTTTCTCACCGTTAGAAAATTGCTAATCGACGCACATGCTGTTTTCATCGTAACGACGCGATATACTCCGTTCACAAAACTTCGCGTCTATCCGTGACTCAAAAGTATAGATTTCAAGGAAATTTGAAGAAAAAAAAAACTGCTGTAAATCTCGGAAAAATAAATAAGCAATGCATGTGAACATATCCTCGTACCAGGCAGCGGCTGGTAGCCTCGTGAAACGTTACCTTGAAGGAACCTTGGAAAATTTTCAGACGTACATATATATATATATATATATATATATATATATATATATATGTACAGTCAGTGACGTCACTAACTTTGCTTCGTCGTAAACTGAATTTCGGTATCAGACTGATCTTCGCTTGTTTACGTCATAACGTATGGCGGAGACGTCCGTTCCTCTCGTGAAATTAAAATTTCAAATCTTTCGCTACATGAATACTGATACTTCAGGCTTGTTCATATACTACGTCCTTGCTAACAGTCGTATGTCAATTTGTTACATTTTTTAAAACTATTTATAACAGCATAATTTGAGCACGGTAATTGAATTAGCCTTCGTCACTGGAACGGGCCTGCGGGAGAGGGGTAGGTCAGTCTGCCCTCGTATCACTGATATCAATTTTATTTTTTTTTTTTTTACCCACTCAGGACAATTGTCACAACTACCGTGTGCCTGACCACTATTTTTCGTTAAGCCCGAGTTAGCATGAATATACCCGCATGATCCATTCTCAAATTTGACGTATGTAACATTTTTGAAAAAAAAAAAATGGAGTTCTGATTCCGAGTTGATAACTTAATTTTTGTTGTCATTTCGAATTATCTGATTAGGTCATACGTAGATCTGTAATGTCACGTATTATGCGATTGATTATCAGCCTCGCCCCCCCTGTGCTCAATGTGTTATCTAAACTCTCATTAAATTCACACCGGACAAGATCACGTGTAAATATATTCTTGGACAATAGCGCAATTCGCACTGATAGTTCATCAGCTCAACGGTGCAATAACTCAGATCCATTCCGGAGGCACAAAGTGAACGCGCGATATATACGAGTCACGTGTGATGCACTTGGAAAAAGGACAGACTGTTGGGCTGCAGCGACGAATTGATTACGTTACGACGATTGGCGGTTTTTTTTTTCAAAAAAAAAAGTTAAAATTAACTTCAAAAATTTTATATGTCAGTTATCAGAGATTTTGAGCTCGGATATGACAGCTGTCAAATATACCGGATGTTACGTGTACTCGGAGCGATCCTGAAAATTGAAGGAAGTGAAGTATACATATACAATCTCCTCGTCAGTCACGACGTCGACTATGCGATTCCACGTAGCCTAATATGGCGTCGCGACGACCAACATACAAGTGGGCGTCAGAAGCCACCTATTACCCACATGGTATATCCAATTTGATGCATATTTATTCAAGATATCGCGGGGCACGTTAATTTATTATATACATATATATATATAATATACAGAGAGGGAAGGAGACCAAAAATATATAGTATAAACACTTGTTCGACCGTTATTATTCTATATACGTACTTCAGATACAGATATTATGTCTACAATCATTTTCATAATCACTATCCACTCAAGTGCCTGCTTCTCTTATCAATTTCTTCAAGTATTTCCGATCAATGATCTTAACAAGCTTACATAGAAATTACTAGATTCGACTGTACAAGGTATTTTATTTGTTTGAGAAAAATTTTTTTTTAATTCGTTCGGTCGTATTGATTTTGATTTTTTTTTCTACGTTCAAATTTTAAAACGTCATAGGGACCAATCGGCAATTCCAGGTTACGTCCTGCGTAAACGCAAATGCCCTCCTACCTATATACGTACGTAACGTGTGGCACCAGTGTCATTCACAAAGGCGCTACGTAACAAGCGCACACCCCACTCGACGTCGTTCTCATTGTCATGTCGTGGCGCATTCCTAAAGGCAACTCCCTGGAAGCAACGGAGCCATTGGACTTCATGAGGACTTACCTTAGATATCTGGCTTATCTATATTCGTCAACATTATATACGTCTCTATCCACAGTACAAAATTATATCGCATATGGATGCACGTGTAATATAATATTCCCGCCTCGTAACGCGTTCCTAAAGTATCACTTTGGCTGCGCAAACTTTAACCAACTGGGTACAGCTTTTGGAAATACTCGATCGGCGTGCATGCTATTAACATAGGTAGAGTCCCTTGATACGACAGAGACCGAATTCAAGGAAGATTGAAACGAGTTAAAGTTTTGCCAATTTCATTTCTATTACGACGAAGAAAGGGAGTCTTATCTTAATATAATTATTAATTATTTTTATCCAATTAAGGATCATTGATCACAACATAGTTATTGTTATTATTAACCATCGATTAACCGCGTATGATTTGGTAGCGCTAACGAGTGATGAGAAAGAGAACGTGGAATGGTTAATATTTTTTTTAGTCTCTTTGTTATTTGTCTTCTCGCTACTTGTTTTTGGTCAATTCAAAATCGTTTGGTTTTGGTTGATGGAAGATTTTGAGACTTTTGGTGATATGTAAACAAGGCAATTACGTACATCTCTGTACCTACGTTGACAAACGGACTGGTCCATAAGTCTAACGAACCAGGTGATGATTATTCTGGATGCTGTGATCTGCTGATATCCTCTTCAGGGTTCGTCATTCAGGTATCACAGATGGCATTGGACCAGTGGGTATTGGGAAACGTATGGAAGCATACGTGGTCATAGATGGTCGAGAAGGTCCATTTATTGCTGGTGTGATTGGCCGAGTGGCTGGGTCGGCTGCTCTCGAGGTTGATGTCCGAAGTCAGCGCCAACATTCCGATTCCCTCTTTTCCTTCCTCTCGATTCTCTCCGACATCCTCCAAGCAAATCGTCTCGCGTTACCACCTATGGAGAAAGCATCTCTTTATCCCGTTAGGATTTCCAGTAGTGTTGATTTTGAGATGAAAAGTTTTTTTTTTTACTTGTAATTTTATTTTTTTTTCGAAACGCCAGGCTGTGATTTTTTCCAAATTTTTTTTTGTTTTACGCTTCTAAACTTCTAGCAAATTGTCTTCGGGACAATGGTGAACGTTCTGAACGCGGAAAACGAGGCCGTACGTAACGACGGCACAATAATAGCAGTGCAACGGAACCATCTACGTCATCTTCTGGTTTTGCTATTAATAAGATTAAGGGAATTCTCTATTTTGGATAGTTGTTATAGACTGTTGCAGGGTCCGGATGGTTTTACTTGATAGGGAGGTTTTAATGGATTTTTTTTAAAGATATTGCGTAATTTTTCGTTACGTCATTCGATTATCGACCTTGATAACGACTTCTCTTATCAACGAGATCGGGAGTCGGATGATAAATGGGAAATAAAAATTTCGTTTTCTTTTCGTGAAATTGAGTGTTGAAAATTTATTTTCATGCTGGTTGATGGTAGAGACATTTTTTTAAATGGATTTTCGAAATCTCGGTATTTATGGGTAATTGCAAAACTCCACTGTTAATTGTGCGACACTGAGGTCGCGATAAACATGAATTATAATGCCTGAGTAAACATAGGACGGGACGTGATAAAGTCCGAGGAAATATCGTTAACACGTGTCAGTGTTTATGGCTCCAGCGGCAAGAATACGAATGGAGGAACAACAGCAATAAATAATTTCGTTCCCATTTTGAGGTCGAGAATTTTGAGAACATTGCGTGTCGTCAAATAACCCAACGTTCCTATATATACATATATACACTGACACAATCCATCCGCAATTGACATTAAAAAGACGTACCGTAAAGAAGAAAATTTCAAAATTCGATCGATTAGCAAAATCCACGTGGGTTCCACTTTTGACAGCTTTTTTTTCCCGATCAAAAATTAGTCCGTGACCGGAGTCCATATGGTTACCGGCAAATTCGGCTGTTCCACATTTACGACTCCCAGAGATCCAGAAACGAGGTCGCGATCCTCCGCGTCCATAGGCGTCGAAATAAAAAAAAATTTAATTTCCCAAACCAATTCCCCTTCCGTCCCCCATTAACCAATCACCTTTAATTTCGTTCCCGTAGCCGTAATATATTTTTCAACCTTTTCCCCACAACCCACCGGTAATTCCACATCTTCGCGCTGCTCAACCTTTCGAAAAGTCTTTGAATATTTTTCTCTAACTCTCTGTGCCGCCATCTATTGTCAGACTATCGAACTCGCACCACTTGCACCTGAAGTTGTTCGCTATTCCGGATAAGAGATTCTCCCTGTCGCAATTTTATAACGACGTACCCGTTACTCATTTAGCATAACACGCGACTCAAGCACAGAGTTCGCGCATCTTTCAGTTTCATTGGCAAATCCAAATTCCCCGACGTACCTCATTCAATTTTTGCATTTTTCGTCGTTAATTATTATTACGTCACTCGACCTCTTTATCTCGTACACAATTGACTCTTCTTTCCAATTCCCGATGCATTTACTTCTTTATCGTTTTGCTATACTGTACGTTGACCACGAGTAACTCAACGCTCGCGGCCATTGCTATACGTCTTTTAACTTTACGGCTAAGGTCATGGCCGAACTAACGGATTATGCAGTTACTGTATACAGTAACGTAAAAATCATTTTGGTTAATCCTAAGTCTTTGCCCTGTACAAATTGCATTTTAATACTACAACTCTGTGTACATCAAAATTTGTCCAGTAGTGGTACTCGATGTCCGCCATATTTGTTTTCTTTATTTTATATATATATATATATGTATTGTTACCTCCCAATACGTTACAAGTCTATAATAATAATAATGAACATAGTACTTTTTTCCACGTGGATCTGCGCAACGTCTTCTTTTCATCAGTGACTGTACTATAATGATATATATATATATATAGTTTGTTCGTTATGGAAGGTCGTAGAGGCGCACCTCATTTTACCTTAGCATGATGTATCGGGAAGAACGAGCTCCGCTTCGCTAAGCGGATACTTACGTAATGGGAATTCTCATAGACGTTCCACTTGTCCGTACCGAATGGAACGGCTGGGTATCTATGGGTTTGGAATTTGTGTGTATGACTTTTGGTGGGGGGTTTTTTTTTTAGATAAATTTTCTTCTCCTCTACGTGCAATTTTTAGAGGGGTAATTTTAATTTTAGTAATTAGCAAAACTCGTATAATAGTACTACATGGGTACAGTGTTCTATCGCATTGGATAAGCATGCATAATTATGTATTATATATATATATATATATATATATGTATGTGCTTGAGTCGTGTGATGTCAACAAACAGAATTTTCGCGAAAGACCAAGAGGAAAAGATAATTAAATTCTGTAATCGGTCGTGCGGCTAAGATTTCCTTGGTAAGGACAGATAATGGGGGAAAGTGTCGTGAAATTTCTTTTGCGGTCAGCCGTCGTTGCGTCACGTTTCGCAACGTCGCACTTTATTATTACGGAACGTAGCACGCACTGAGTAAATTTTTCTTTTTCTTTTTTTCTAGCGGCGATAAGGTGAAAAAAGTTGATTTCGTCAGAAGTCATTGTTGCGCCGAGTATACGAATATGGAGTGATTAATAAAAAAAAATGGATTTGAAAATTATTTAAAAAAAAAGTTTTCTTTACGAAAAAATATTTTTAATCAACTGTATTCTAAATTCACGGTACCTCGTTCGCGTCAAAGCAATTTCGATGGTTCGAAGTGGCTCGTCCACCGGCGGACCACGCGTGCACAAACATATATGGCGATACAGGATTCTCAGTCGAACCCACGCATCCCCAATCGCACTTTAAAAACTCCCACGTGCCCTTTCGGAACTCCCTTTCGAATTCTCTATCCGATCGTCGATATGTCCTTAATTTATTGACGTCAGCTAATCAGTGTCGTTTTTGAAAATTTTCAGTTTCTTCAAAATTTGGGCAAAGTCGACAGAACCGCCGACGACATATTCGACGAGCACTTGCAAAATTTCACCAGGCAGCAGAATGCGGCTACCAGGCTGCAAAAGGAATTCAACAATTACATCAGGTGTGTTAGGGGTAAGTGTTAATGAAAAAAAAATTTGTTTTCAAAAATTTATGTCAAAATTATATTACCAGCCACGAGTCTACCTGTACCGCATAGAGAAGAAAGGGTGCGGCAAACTCTTGGCACAGTGACCCTAATCCATAAAGTAACGACGTCTAATAACGTTCCTAAATTCATCGGCAGCACTCTGGAAAATTATTACGATTCAAGCAGAAAGCCCAAGTCGCTTGGCAACCATAGCAAATCGGGCCAATGACTCTTGGCTGCATTTGCAAAGCAATGAGGAGGAGAACCCCGTTCCATGTGGGTTTTAAAGAGTTAACAGAGATTTATTTACTTTACGTTCGTTCCGTCTCCTTGCGGCCGTGTATCGTCTTACCCAAGAGACAAAACGCAGTGTAAAGTTTTGCCGGGTCTTCATTTTTTTACTTACAGCCTGATGACACCCTCAGACGTCGTTGCAACGAAGCAAAGCGCGACGCGTCAGCTTGATCTTTTCTTTGCTTCTCGCAGCTTTTCACGTATCCCAGTCCAATCCAATGCCATCTAATTCTCCATTGAACGTCTATATATATATATATATGACTCATAATGCACAGCCATTACCTAAAACGACAGCCTAGTATAGAAAATTTAAATCTTTCATCATATTTGGAAAATCATGACCAGGCTCAGCCATGGTCGGCCATGCCTGTTTTTATACGTACGACTGGTCCATAAGTAACGGCCGCCTGATGATGCACAGCCTGATTCGTTGCTTCACTTCACGATTGACCTTCGCGCTTTGCCGCAACGGTTCAAGGAATTACGCTTTTCACTCCGGTTCACTAGGAATGTCATCGTGAGCCTCCTGGTGCTTGACCCAGGGAGGGAGGGAACTTTTATGAAAAATTCACTGTCATTTTCATAAACGACTCTACGGCATTGTCCACTAATGGACGACATGCTGAATTAATGGTCTAAGCTCGTCGCTGTGCAATTTACCGACCGGTTCAGCAAATGATTACCTTATCGTGGCTTGGTGCAGGTGAATGCACCTTGGTAGCAAGTCGAGGAAGTAGGTCAGGAAAGTCAGTGAGAACTGCACGGGCGCTGCTAGCAAAAAGGGTAAAGACTTAGGAGCAGGAAGAATCAGCAGCCGGAATTACAAGAAGTAGGAAGTGGATGAGTGACGGTCGTCCTTTTTTTTTTTTCTTTTTCTCAGAGTTCATGCGTAGTAAGAGCGAGGAATCTTGAGGCTGGTTCACACATACGAACGATACACGGTATCCAATTATATTGTCACGTGGTCCCGTTCAGTCTTCCAATTTGCAATGTTTTATTCAAAAGTCCATTCTACGATTAGCCAACTGTTAAGCAATTGCTTCCTTTGTGATTACAGCTGTACAGGCAGCCTCGAAGACCTTGATGGACTCTTTGAATGAGATCTACGAGAGCCAATGGACGGGTCACGATCTTCTCTACGTGCAAGCACAAAACCTTGATATGCTCTGGCAAGATTTTACGCACAAGCTGGCCGATCAGGTTCTGGTCCCGTTGAACACGTATCAGAGCCAATTTCCTGAGATGAGAGTGAGTCTTTCTCAAATTCAGATATTCAATTGTCGATCTGACCTTTATTTATTGTATGATACAATTGGTGGGTTTTTGTTTGTTTGGTCAGAAAAAAATTGACAAGAGAGGACGCAAACTCGTGGACTACGACAGTCAGAGACACAGCTTCCAATCGTTACAAGGCAATCCCAAGAAACGCGATGAGCTCAAAGTATCCAGAGGAAAGGAACAACTGGAGGAAGCCAAACGGACTTACGAGCAACTGAACTCGGAACTTCACGACGAATTACCTGCGTTGCATGACTCCCGTGTACTTTTCCTTGTTACCAACTTACAGACCTTGTTCGCCGCTGAACAAGTCTTTCATGCTGAAAGTGCCAAGGTATGTCTGTGGATCGGAGTCACCTACCGGTTTTTTTTTTTTTCACTCTAGCGGTACTCCTTGTCAGTGACTGCTTAGTGTGTCGGTCTGGATTGAACCTTTGACAAATCTCAGGTTTTCTCCGAGCTGGAAGCGATAGTCGACAAGTTGGCCAATGAAAGTCAGCGAGGATCATACACGCTCAAGAAGAATTCGGAACAGCAATCGCCCAAGTCACCCAACGCCAACTCCTCGTAAGATCAGACTCGTTCGATGATATCAATGATAAGAATATAATATCTGATCGTTAAAATTTCTTTTCTTTATCACTCGCAATCATTATCTCTCTTTCAGATTGATAATCAACACCCAGCCCGCACAGAATAATATATCAGCAGGTACAATTCGTTTTGTAGTAAAATAGCCTAGTGGGGGTACTTGTGATAATTGAAAGTATGGCTCAACTAACAACCCGCATGCTTTGAATTGCCTTCCATTGGTCGTGTTATCTATTTGTGTCGATCCTATTGTTGTTGTTGTTGTTGTTGTTGTTGCTGTAGTTTAGATCCGTGCTTGGTTTGAGTGTGGTTTGTTGCGTGTTACAGCTTTGGATGATTCCACGGCAACAGCTACCGCTGCAGCTGCAGCTGCTGGCGACTCCTCGCCGACGACACAGTTAAACGGCAATGCTAATGGCAATGATAATTCCTTAAATAACCAAGATGCGTCTTCCAAAAATACAGTTGCACCTGCTAAGAGAGTTGAGGAATTGTATGATATACCTGTTGGTGAGTAATGTCCCAGATTAGTGCTGAGAACCTTTGGTTAGGCAAGGACCTTTTTTTTTTCTTGGTATTCACAAAACAATGGCGTTCTTTTTTTTGTTTACTTGGTCATAATTTTCTTAAATCATCGACGGGGGCGTCGCTTTTATAATTTCTTCAGACATTGCACCTTTGTTATCAGCGTGTTACTTATTGTCTTACATTTTAAGATAAGCCGCTAGACAATATTCGATTGAGAGGCAGTCTAGTGACTTTGTGCCAGTGACTAATAGCTGTACTTGATAATAATTGAACTCCTGTGACTAATGTTTACTTAATTGAACCTGCGAGTGAGATATTGATTTCTGTGTCCATAGAGACTTGATGCGTATGAAAATTATATGTAAGCACATTATGAAATTAATCAAAAAGTGCAATAGACTCTTCGCTTTATGAGTATAAACTCTAATTTAATACTTTACAGAGAGCTACGTAGAAGGGTTTTCAATTAATTTGCCATCCGATACATGTAAGAATATCTCACTAATAAATTTAGATCATGTCGAAGAATATTATGATGGTGTACAATGAAGGTCTTTGATATTTTGAAGAAAACTGTACTTAAGTCGAGGGATGATGGCATGATGTTTTTCTTTATATGTGATATCGCATAGCAATGAAATAACCCATCGGTGTATGTCAGCTTGATAAAAGAAAAAAAAGGAAAAGAACTGCAGTATTCAGTTCAGACATTTTTGGTTCAACATCTGTAGTCAAACGTGCATCAGTGGGTTTTCAAAGTAGCCATAAGTTGCCTGCCACTTTGTGCATGGTCTTGGTATCACTCTGATACAGAAAGAAAATAGTCAGGTACACAGGTCCAGCACTAATGGCAGATATTTAATCGTTTTAGACGTGGAATATGAAAATGGTACCAATTTATCTATAGGGGCGACAACCGACAACTTGCCGCCGGGTGTTTTGTACAGGGTGAAAGCGACTTACAAGTACAGCCGTGAGGACGTGGACGAGCTCTCGTTTGATGTGGGTGAAATTATTCGCGTTATTGAATACGACGATCCTGAAGAGCAGGTATGTGTACCAACGTTAGAAAGGTATAGAAAATTAAAGTTATCAAAAGTGGCTGTCATTAGTAATCTATCGTTATATATAATTACAGGAGGAAGGCTGGCTAATGGGCATCAAGGAAGGCACCAACGAGAAGGGCATGTTCCCGGCGAATTTCACAAAGCTTCTGTGAGAGATTACCTCCAATCGCCACGTACACTCCAATGCTCACGGAAACAGCGTATTTTACCTTAAGATAGTTTCAAGGAAGGCGAAGTGGAAGAAAGCGGAAGGAAATGTGGGAAAAGAGAAAATTCGTAATGGCAGAAAGTGAGAGCCGTGGTTATGATTTGAAATTTGTCTGAGAACGGGGGGAACGAGAGGCTATAATCGGCGTCGAGGGATGAGAATTGGGGCTCCGGGGAGGTTATGGTTATATATATAAGGGGAGGGAGGGGAGGGTAGGGGGGGAGAAGGGTGGGAATAATGAGATGGTAATGCTGGAGGGTGCTGCGGAGAATCAATCAGCCCAAAGTGCCTTAACCCAGCCCACTGTCTGTGCCAACCAACATTCACTGCTTGTAATACGGGATTGTCCCACTCATATCGAAAAACACAAATACACATCACTAATAATCAAATGAGATATTTAATTAATTAAATAATATATTATTGTACACACATCAAGAGTACACGAGAACGTATAGACGAGGACACCACGGTACACGCAATGTTATAATATAAAAGCAACACTATATATTAAATTAATATTATTTTATGAAATTGTACATAGATTTATAAAATTTAAGGCTATTTTATCGAGTAACTTTGTGGCAACCGAAATGAAATTTTCGTATCTCCTCGAGAAGGTCGTTATTGTACATTTTTTTCCGAGTGCTCTTATTGATTCACCGGTTGACGGTGAACGGCAAATTTTTCAAGGTCCAATAACCTTCTCGCTATTTAAATAGTTCCCATTAGATACGTCGATTCGTGAAAAAAAAAAAAAAAAATCTATTGCGTCTGCGACCCGGTGAAAAATCGGCTTATCTCCTCCGTTATCATAGTCCTTTGATACGCGTTTCTATTGGCGCGCGTAAACCATGTGCCAAAAATTTTGTATAATAACTTTTTCAACGAGCAGATTAAGGCATTTCGTTTGACTAATGGGATCTGTTTGATGACCATACTTTTGAAATGATATAATTAACTTTATTCTTGCGATACAAGCCGTTTTTAAAGTACCTCCTTAATAATTATAGGTTATCCCAGACCAGGCGAACGATACGAAGATTCGTCCCGAATGAAAATTCTATTGTTTATCTGACCTGGGAAAGCCTGTACGTACCTATAGCCTTAGCATAGCGGCAGTGATAATCAAATACGAAAAAAAAAAAAATTGCTTATCACTGCCATAAAGAGTTATCCGTATGGCCAGGATAGTATGGAAGAAAAGCAATGGTCCATCCTTTGAAATTTCTTTAGCGTTGACGAATACTCATTAGGACGATCTGTCGGAACAATCATATATCGGACCCCGTGTAGTGAACCACAATTATGATAATATATATATATATATATATATATATATACATATATATATATACTTAGCGTAACGATAGTATAAGAGCTCGTAACAGCTTATCGGCGTAGCCGCGTGGTCTTTTAATTTTATTATGTTGATCTGATAGGAACGAAATATAGGGAGGTTGGATTGTTTTCTTTTATAAATTAAAAATGTTTATATCTAAAGGATTGATCCATTGTCACACTAGCTCCGGACACTTGACACGGTGCCATTTTTTGTTGTTGTTGTTGTTGTTGTTGTTGTTACCTAATTACCCGATAATTTCGTCGGCGTAACTATTGTTTATTCTTCAGTGGTTCGATTCGGCAAGCGTTTCTCAGGCCTAACGCGTAAAGCTTTGTCGAGCAGACTCTTGTTAATTTACTGCTGACAGGTGATTCCTGTGATGCGCGTTTGAAAATATTTTCTAGAACACTCGCGACTCTGTGTTCTCGTTCGTCGGAACTTTTAGCGATGTCGTCGAGAAAAGCTGCGTAGACATTCCTGCGTTTAACGCGTGTGGACATAGGAATATCGATGGACGGACATGGGAAAATTGTGTCCGATGATAATTCCCATGTCCGAGGACGGGGGGAGGAAAAAAAACAAAAGACTGTCGAGAGAGCGTGGAAAAAACGTGTATGAAAATTTATTTCTGAGATTGCTGGAAAATCTGTTATCTTGACAATGACTGTAGGAAATTTTGGGAAAACTTGGGACCGATCGTAGCTCGCTGAATCCAGGAATAAGCCTGAGGAAGTGTAAATTTCGTAAATGAAAGTTTTGAAATATATTTAAATAGTCACAGGACAAAGGGAATCGAACGAAAGAGGAGAAAGAACTTCTGCAGAGATCCAAAGACATTTCGCACGTGTATCGAATAGCATTGAAACGCAAGGGAGAAGAAAAAAAGAAAGGGGAGGGGGTGGATTCTGAAAATGTCAGATCTTATCCGTATTGAGATCAGTGATTTAGTGTAGCAATGAGCCAATCCGTTGTTATGTCGTTTGTCATTTTTATGTCATGTTGTTTAATTTTACTCGACTCGAGCCATAAGTCATACCTTCGTAACCTTAACATAAAATAACATTGTAACGATAATTATTGTGCGTCTATCATTTTAATCGCCTGTCTCTATTTGATTTTCGATAACAATAAATAGTTAGTGGTTTGTAAGCGTTACGTATTACTGACTGACAGGATGACAGTCATCAGTCAATCGTTTGGATACCTATGGAATGCATTCTAAATATTATTGGAAATAATTTAAAAGTCGTCAAATGGCAGCAGTGAGTTACGGATTGTGTTTAAAAGAAAAGAGGTCAATAATTCTCCCAAGACTTGACCTCAGGTCAAATCTCAGAAGGCATGTCCCGTTCCCTCGATCGAAGATGCTGCTGCTCAAGATGGAGCGAACCGATTCTACGGAAACATCGTGCGACCCGTTTGCCAGCTACATCCGAGGAAGAGTCGTCGTCGGTTCAAAGGTCACGGTCGACGTCGCCCTTGCTCACGATCTCGCAACCGCACGTGTCCCAGGTGGATTCGCAAATCGGTTGCTACGTGTGCCAGAATCGGCGAAGAAAAAAGTCGAGCGGTGACGTCAAGGCAAATTTATTATAATTTATCGTAACGAGAAAAAATTATGTAATAATTCTAAACAGTATTGTAATCACAAACAGAAATCGAACGGTGTCCGAGTCGGTCTTCAGAGAATGAGGGAAAGTCTGGAGTTGCAATTGGTCGGGACGCAAGTTGATGAAGCGCTGGCTGCTGACAGACAATCTGGACTTCTTCGACACCTGGACTTGGCCACCACAGGATTGGAAGCATTGATGCAGCACGTGCGATCTTTGCAAGTGTCACATATGGCGGCTTATCGCGTTGTCGACTTAAGTCATCAATTAATAGCTCCATACTCGGTTTCGACTAATTACTCAAATTCCACTGGTAACGGTTTGACAATGCAGATTCACCAGGTAGAGTATCGAGGCTGGGATATTTTTCATTGGGAATGCCACGTGGGCTTGTTTACTTTTTCTTGTTATTTTTTTTGTTCAGGCTGAAATTCAGAGGGAGGCCAGACTACTTCTTTTGAAAGAGGTTGTAGAGAATTGCACGAGGAGCATAACCGTGTCAAAGCAATTGCAAGCCGTCATGGACGAGTATACTATGAGAAAAGAGGACTTCTCCATGGCTGCGAAAAATTTGAAAAATTTATTAGACAATACCAAGCTGAATTTGGCGCAGTTGGAAAAGTTGGAGCGGCAGTACGAGGCCATTTTGTACGAGTATCAACAAAGCAGAAGGATTCTCGATGGAGAATTGCCAAGGATCGTCAGGACGTATGATCCTGTTAATTAGTAGACGTTCGCTTGGACTGGATACACGTAGATTTTTTTTTTATTTCAGACGGTTGGTAGCGCTTAGAAATAATTTGCAAAAAATTGCTGAATTTTATAACGACACGGAATACGACAGGCATACAGGAAATTTATTTAAGATAATAGGGGATAATCTGTGTCGGGATGAACCAGGTGACGGGAAAGAAATTATTATTATTTTTTTTTTCTTCAATTTCATTTTCTAAAATTTATATTTGTATTTAACGTACAGCTGCGGATCATCTACTGTGTGACCCATTGGAAGAGACTCAAGAATTCTGTCAGAAATGCAAAGTTAACCGCGTCGAGAAGAAATGAGGGAAACTTGAAGGTCTTTAATGTTCGAAACGGAGAATTCCCCATTGTCTGGGACACAATGTGAAATTATGGACGGTACGTAGAAGCCATACGTCGAAATCTAAATCCTCTTAAAAACGATGCCAAGGGCTCTGTTTATCCATATGGACATATTGGGAATCACGCTTATACCGGCTGCTTTCGACAAAGCTTCTTGTACATGAATGTCAATGCGTAGTTACATGAGGATTATCAATAGGATCTTTGCTGCCTCATCGAAAGACTGACAGTTCATTCTAATCTGGATACAGCTTGACTATATTGATCGTATGAATAATATTTCAGAAATTTTTCTACAATTTCATTTATAGGAAATGAAGAGAGTAGACGCCATTACCTGCATTTTATATTTTAATGTTTTATTTGATGCTTTACAAGACAGTGCATTCAATTTTTTTTTTTTTAAAGAATACAATTAAACATATTTCAGTATGAAAGAGGTAATCAACTTCAATTTCGAGAAATCATAATATCCCACAATTGGGAGACATAAAGATTATAATACAAGACGTCTGAATAGGTATAAGTCACACGATAAATTCGAAGAAAATAAAGCTGCTGGGTCATCCCACTTCTGTTGTCATATTTTTTTTATATTTCATGATTTTACAAAAACGAACCACTGTGTAATCAAAATTTTTTTATAATAATTAGTAGTCCTCTGGATTATTTATTATGCGCTTTCAGAATGTTGGTAAATCTTGAACACCAGTCCAAGTACCGCATCCATTTAATTCACAAATAATGTTCAGTTTTGTATCTAATTTCTCTTTGCTGCTGCATCGAGTACCTGATAATTTCCTCTTCACATGGCTGAAACAATTGAAATCACGTGGATTCATATCCGGGTAATATGGCGGCTTCATGATATGTATCCATGCTTTATCTTCAATTAGCTCCTGAACTATTTTTGTGTGCTCTGGTATTATCATGTAAAATTATAGGACTCGATACATGATGCTGCTGTACCCAATTAGGTATGTTCTCTTCGAAAAATGACTTATAGGGCTCATCAGTCAGTGCTGTGGTTCGACCCTGTTTCTACATTTCGAGCCATCGTTGTACAATTCTTTTGTTTGATGCATTACGGCCAACACATTTCATCAATATGTCATGTGCGACTCCTCCAGAGTAATTTGATATGGCAGAAAATTGTAAAAATATACGTTGCTCCACTGGACTGATAGACTTTTTGAAGTCTTCCATTTTAAATTTATAAAAGTCCTGGCGATACGACATACGAAAATTAAGGCAATTGCAAATATCATGCCAACAGCGACTACAGTGTAATACCGGGTAATACTTAAATAAATGGAAATAAAAAGGTGAAATTGAAAGTGCAGTGAGCTAGTATATCGTCATAATATGGATCATCAATATTGAAAATGATCCTTTAAGAATGACGGATGATAAAAACAATGAAGATTAATTTTAAGATTTGAAAATTCTTTGCTAGTACTCGCTCAACGCGCAGACGCAATTCCGGCGAGTTTCCAACACAGTGGCGCCTTAATACAAGTTTCCATGGCGCCGCCAGTAATACCAACCTAACAGCACTTCGAAACCGGGCCTAAGGTACGAATGCATAAAGCCCCCATGAGTTAAACGGTCTGCAGAGCTATATTGTATTGGAAATTAGAAAAAGACATAATCCTCGAACGAAGCACTGTTAGAACCTTAGCTCTTGACGAAGAGCTCAGCGGAACGTAACGTAAGATCATTGATAAGCCGGTTGAAAAATTGAAGGGTAAAATTTCGCGGGCATCGGCCGTTCCGTGCGAGCAAGTTGAACGCGTGACGGGAAGTGGCGCTGCGCAGCGTCATGCCAGGTCGGAAAGTAACAACTAAGAGTGAGAGAGAAGAGGAGCGAACAGTGGAAGGCAGTTCTTTGGTGCGATAGAGATAGATCGTGAGGTGGGCGAGTGTGGAGGTGTCGGGAGGAAAGAGTGATATCTTGTGGGTGGAGGGTCAAAGAGGGATCCGGAGGGTGCAATGCCGATGCGAGCGAGATTAGAGCCGGCCGCCGAGTAGCGACGGACGCCATCTTGCGATAGGCGGTTACCGTGGAGCAGCACCGTGGAGCGCGATCGAGGTGGATTTTCGCTCGCGAGTGAATCGCGTTTTGGGTGAACGGTGAAGGAAGGAAAGAAAGGACGTGTACATGGCATAATCGCCCGATGGATGGGATAGACCGAAGACGGTCAGAGCAGTTTACTAGGCAGTAGCTTCAAGCGCGTTCGCGTCGTGAGAGAGAACTTGGGAGAGAACGGAAGAGCGAAAGAGAAGGAGAGCGAGAGAGAGAGAGAGTGAGGGCAAGAGCGTGAGTGAGTGAGTGAGAGAGAGAAAGTAAGGTAGTGCGAGAAAGAGAAAAGGAGAGAGAGAGAGAGAGAGAGAGAGAGAGAAGAGCAGAGAGAAGACGGCACTCGAAGAGAAAGAAAGAGAGAGAGTAAGAAGTGCGCGCGGTCTCTTCGACTCCGACAGCCGACGGACCGTCAGAACGGTTGGACAGTTTAACCTAAAGCTAAACGCCGCTGGTGCCGGCCGTTACGTTCTCCGTGCCTCCTCCCGGCGGGTGGCGGCCGCTCCTTCGCGATTTTAATCTCGTTAGCGGACACGTGCGCGCCGTCGCTCCTGTCGGGCTTCGCCAATCTGGTTTGTTTAACAGGATTCGGGGCTCGGGTTGATAAAAGGCGCGGAGCATTCGGGCGCGGCGCGAGTACAGGAGGCCAGGAGGCGGTGGGTCGCTGCAACAGCAAAGGAACGAGGAACGAGAAACATTTTTCGTATTCGTATTTCGTGGTACTAGGGTGCGCGAGAGCCGCGGCTACGAGGACTGTGACGGCAGCAGCAGCACCAGCACCAGCAGCAGCAGCAGTCAAGAGAGAGAGTGTGCGACGAAAGCAGTGCTGCGGTGGCTCACCACACCCAACGGCGCCGGGAGCCGAGCGAGCCTAGCGAGAACGTACGCGAGCCCGAGGGCCGCCCAGGGACCAGCACCGGGTGCTCGGCTCCTCGTTCCTTCGTCGACGGACTCCGTTCCGTCGACCCAAGACCGAGCGAGCTACGAGAACGGGAACGGAACGGGCACGAGGACGAGGAAGAAGAAAGAGCGGTGTGTGTAGTGCGTGCTCGTGGATTGATGTGTCGCTGGCATCGGCCTCTGTCAGGAGTGCCGAACCGCGTGTGCTGTCGCTGAGCCGGTCGACAGGACGACTCCTACCGAACGGGAATAAGCACGAGGAGCTTCATCGTGGCAAGATAATATTGGCTGACACGCCGAGCTGGGCCTGCTAACGGTTAAGCGTTTGGCAGCAGGCAATCCCCTACGGCGACTCGTTATCCTCCCTCATCCTTATCCCCATCCTTATCCTCATCCTCATCCTCCACGTCCCTCCTCCCTCCGAGGATTCTGCCTTGAATCATGGCGTGCTGCCTATCGGAAGAGGCTAAGGAACAAAAGCGAATCAACCAGGAGATCGAGCGGCAACTTCGGAGGGACAAGCGGGATGCTAGGCGGGAACTCAAGCTCCTACTTTTGGGTAAGTACATTCTTTATATTATTCCATTACCTTTTTTTTTTCTCGACTTCACTCTCATCACTTTCTTCTTTACTCGTCTTAGCTTTCTCTCTAATTTACCACCTCTCTCCCTCTCTCTCCCTCTCTCTCTCTCTCTCTCTCTCTCTCTCTCTCTCTCTCTCTCTCTCTCTCTCTCTCTCTCTCTCTCTCTCTCTTTCTCTCTGCCCCCTATCCTCACTCCCTGCACCTTTAAACTCACGCCACCCCAGCTCCTCCTCTGCCGCCTCCGCCTCCTCCTCCGCCACCATCTCTCCACCTCCACCTTCTCTCGTACTCCTACACCTACTCACGAGCCCCCTTTTCATTTCTCTCTCACATTCTCTTCTCCCTTTTACTCTTCCCTCTACCATTGCCCTTCTTTCGCCCACTCACCATGCACCTCGCCTGGTCTTGCTACCCAACTAAAACCCTCCTACCCTATTTCCTACCAAACGCTTGGCCCTCCCCTTGCTCCAATTCAAATCATCAAGTTATCCAGTTTCTCCGTTCCCATTTCCAGACCGTTCCTCCATTCATACCTTCAAGAATCTCACAATCCTCAACCAGTCACTCATCTAACCAAGCGTACCCGGAGGTTCAAAACATTTACCAGTTAAGCAATGCCGGTAACACGCAAAACGTGCACCTGACAGATCCCCTTATGCCTCAGCATACCAAATGATCCAATGACTCTACAATCGTTTATAATCTCTTAAAATCCTCTACTCTCTCTCTCTCTCTCTCTTATACCGCTTTGTTTTTCTCGCGCAACTCCAACGTCGACCCATCGTTGCGTTCCTGATCTGCTTTGTCCTGCTGCCACGTTTCTTCTTCTTCCACTTCTCATACTTTTTTCTTCTCTTTACGAGCCTTCTTCGTCCTCCTTTCCTTTTCTTTTCTACTCGTAGCCTACGATACGCCTCGACAAGCGGTCAGCCTGTTTACCAAGCTTCAAAGAAACATCGGTCATCCTATATCTTCTTTCCGTGGTACCAGCGGCCTTGGTAAAACATTATTCACGTTGCACAGGACCTGAATGTATTTTCACGAAAGTCCAAGACTCCTCTATGAGAAAGTAAAAACGGAATCGCACGGTTTTACTCATGCTGTACTTCAAATTTATTACCGTCGAGTGACACATGGATAATTGTGTATTCTAATTCGTAACTTTAGTCAGGATCCTTTATTTTAATCAAGGTACTTTTCAGGTACATGTCCTTTTGCCATATATATATATATATATATATATACACACACACAGAAGGCACGCGGTCGTCGACACGCGTCCATTTCAAATTCTTGCCGGGTTTCTTTTGGCCGCCTTTTCTACACTGTAAAGTATCTTTTTACATAAACAATATAAGTGAGGTTACATGTAAATCATTCCTAGATCTGCCGTTTTATTTCTATCGAACGTCCACAGGATTTTAATATCTAGTCTCATTGCCATAGGCTAAACACATGTGAAGATGCATTCCACTGATTTTATGTATTCTTAGAAATTGCTTGGCAAACTTTTTATTTTTTTTTCGCGATAAGATTACAGCTGCGTCTGATTAGACCTTCGGGATATGTGTCTGTGACTTGGAATTTTTCTCCTTCACTTTTTGCATTTGGTTGGAAATCCACACGAATCGAACATACATATATATATATACACATACACAAGTCCTGCCTAATAAGCGATACTGGACGAATTCGTAATGCTCATTAAAATTGATAAAATAACGTAAAATTATTTTTTGCTCCTCCGAGCGTCTCGTATTCTTCATTGAAGGAAAATACCAAGAATCGAGTGTTGCGTAACGATGTCTTTCCCTTGCACGAATCCGCGTCCTCCCCCCCCCGATTTCATTCAACCGATATCTCTCGAACAGCCGTTAAAAATTTCTACGTAATCACGAAGCCCGCGAATGACAGAATTTCGAGCGTCAACCTAACCTCCTTTGATATGGAACAACAAAAGGATAATTCTGTCAGGAATTTTGCGACATTATGCGTTTGTCTTCTATTAAAAAGAAGCATGGCGGCCAACCGTGAGACTCTTTCGAATTTATCGATGTCAAAATCCGACAATAACGTAGGCATTGTTTGTTCCGCGATCTCGGATTGACGGGTCACGTGTAAAGTATGTGAAAAAAAATTTTTCTAATTTTCCTCTAACCCCCTAAGCTATTTTACTCCTGACCGCAAAGTCCTAAACTTTTGTGCAGCTCATTCTTCATCCGACTATTTCTTTAACCACCTAGTCTCTTGTTTACTGGGACATTCGACCCAATGCATTTGCACCTGCTTGACTTGTCTTCCGCGTCAGTTCGCAACTGACACTCGGATCGTAATTTTGCGATCGCTAATTTTTTTTTTTTTTTAATTTAGTCACTGTAATAATTTTCAATCCCTTCGCGCAGGCGAGTGATACTTTTTCAAATCTTTAATAAAATTTTTTTGTTTAATCCTCGAAAAAAAAAAAAATTTCATCTCGACTGTACCGGCGCGTTTATTACCGATGGGAATTAATATCGCGGACAGTAGAATATAAATGCGTTGGTATTAATTGTCTTTCTTTTGTCGTCACGCGTTAAACATGTGTACCTATTGCCGTGGTCCAATTATTTATTTATTTATTTCCTGTGAGAATAACAGACGCGCCAAGCTGTTATTCGCAGCGGTATAATTGTCATTCGAACAAATGAATCCCATAGACATTACCTATGCATATGGTAAAATTTTGCACGTGTCACTGAACTAATATAATTTATTGGATTTATTATATATATATATATATATATATGTTTATACGTATTATTATATTTCATTATATCAATTCCCCGACGGCACAGTGGCTGATGAATTGATTTTCACTTGAATTTAACATTGTAATCATTTCGTCGCGACTGCAGTGAGTTACGTTTATCAAAATTGGAGATAACATATTATTTGCCAAACACAACTGACACCAGTCTCCTCGTCGCGTTAAAATAAATATGGCAATTAGCAAAAAAAAAAAAAATTATGTCTCGCGTCAAAGCACCCGGATCCTTTTATTCTTAGGATTTTCGAAATTTCACCAATTTTTCAGCCGTTTACGAAATTTCTCCCCTGTATTTCGTAGCGGTCTATATAGATATAGATCCAATGTAAATTTGTATTCCCTTGGAAGGACGACGGCGACAAAAATACACGAGCACGTGTACCGTGTCCGATTGAATTTCAAATTCGTGGACAATTGTACAAAAATTGATGCGAGGCGAAGTCGTCATGCGAGTTTGTCGCTTCTTGTGAATTCAGGAGGAGGAAAGGAGATAGAAAAAAAAACAGTATAGAAAAATATCGATACGTAAAACTGTTTCTGGGTATTCCGTACTACGAGTAATTCCTAATGCCGGGCAATTAATACGATTTAATTGCGTACGTCGAGATTGTGCATAAGATGAAATTAAATTATGCGAAATTTTCGACACTTAGAAACGCTCCCTCTAGCTCTTTCTTTCTCGTTCTTCCTCGGCGATTTACAACGAGCGATCGAGTCGCCCGTGTCATACGGAATTACGTAAGCTGCAACCACGAATTTCGTCTCACAAATTTAATCCTCCGTCGTCACGACGAATTCACGGTTTATGGTACTGACGGTTTTTTTTTTTTTCAAAAAGCAGATTCACAGTATTTAATTAATTCGGCAATGTTCGTGGAATTAATTAATCGATATCCTCCGCACTGTTATCTGTAGGGCGAGTACGTCTTCTACAAGTATTCGTACAGGCATATATGTATATATATATATTCCTTAAATAATTTTTTTTTTTTTTTAAATTACATGAGAAGCACCAAAATCGCGGTATTGCATCATCGCAGGGCCGTATCACGCGAAAGCAGGTACCCCTCGTTAGACTCTGGGTTATCAATAAGATTACCGAGACAAATTCACAGGGACGTGTAAAAAAAAAAATTTCAATCGCGTCTTTAAGCGACTATCTGTCACCTGCCGTGAAATGACTTACAGTACCACGTTAATTTTCGTCGTTCCATGTAAAATCGTGGGAAAAAAAGAACGATTGAAAGGTAAGAAAAAAAATTCACCTGTACCGTTCCAACATTTCTTTGACTCCATTAACGTATCGATGTACACTGAGCACGTTGGCTGCGTTAAATGACGCATCACGTATTACGCAATTAACGTATACGCCAAACAGATACACGAAAATCGTACGCGTGACGTCACTGACAGTTCGTTCAAAATTGAATTTCGATTAACGATTGATAAATTTTGCCGCAGCATCTTTCCTATATGGACCGTGTATAAGAATTTTAATTTATTCGTTATAATATATATATATATATTCAATCTAATTAATCGTTCACTAGTCAGCCAATTAAGCAGCGACCTCAACTAAGGTTACGATCACCATCTCGAGTGCCCACCTGTTGGTCCTCACCTTTTGCTACTCATCCACTCCAGCAGATCTTCGGGAGGTTCGCGATCCGTCCAGACTGAATTCATCTTGATCAGCATCTTCCTAGGCTGCTGTACCTAATCTTATCAGTGGTTTTTATCGAGCTTCAGCTAGTGCTGTAAAATATTTTCAAACTCATAACCCACTCGACACCCTGCGTCTCCTCGTACTCGACTTTGACTTTCCTGGTTCCCAGAATCTTCTTTACCGACAGGTTGTCGTCGACGTCGACGTCGTCTGACTATTTACTGTGGGCGGAAAGACGCGCGTTCCTTTCACACATGTCTGACTTACGTCCTGCCGTGAAGCTAGACGATCTAATTTCGGTCGCTTCCAGAAACGATTTGCCAGTCCTGTGGGTACGGCTTTGTACGTACAGTTGATACTATAGTATAAGTGATAGTTCGGATACGCATAATTACCGATAGTCAACCCCCTGTAGTCAATAATAATTTGGCTGCTGATTTTTATTTTTAATTTATATAGAAAAAAAAAAAACATTTACACGTATAATTTAGGTAACGAGGTCGTGCGTGTTATCAGGGCTGACATATAGGTATCACTCGATTAAGGGACACGAGAGGTTAGGCACTTTGAATTTTGTTTCGCATAGATTTATTGATTTTCATGAAAATTTGTCTTTACGCAGAATTTCGCGATTTTCAGTACAGCTTATTGAAAGCGTCGAAACTCTGATGTCAGTTATGAGTCAACGTAGAGTAGCCACCAGATAACATTGTATCCTGGAGTTTTTTTTTTCTGACACTTGCTCTTATCGACAGGAAAGATCGTCCCGTTGGAGAAAGAAATTTTTGAATGAGATCATTCAGACCTCAAGAACGACATATGCACGTGCGTTATTGTTATTCTTATGAGTCCGATAACTAATATTCCCAACAATCTGCGTTACCATCGGAGTTCCGAAGTAATTTCGAATTTTTATTTTATTCTCCAAGTTATTCCAGAAGGGACAGTCGGAGGTACAATTTTTTTCTAGTAACGTCTTAACCAAGTGAAACATAGTATGTCGTTACTGTACTATACCAGACTATAGTGTGTAATAGTAGGCCGGGCGCTGGCCTATATGCATTCGCGTTGTATGCGGTAGCTACAAGAGCAGGGTGTGCAGAGAGAGAGAGAGAGAGAGAGAGAGAGAGAGAGAGAGAGAGAGAGAGAGAGAGAGAGAGAGAGAGAGAGAGAG
>JASANN010000429.1:1344016-1366198 GCA_031762395.1 Calameuta pygmaea
GACTCCACTGATTGGCCTCTTAATATTCAGTTATCGACCGCGGATGTGGAACCTGATTTCTCACGCGGACGTAACAATGTTGTGGAATAGAAAGTTATCAAGCTTATGCGTTGCTTAATTTGGAAAAGACTAGTCTATACAGCTCAATTTTGCCCGGTAACCGATTCAGCTTGTTCTTTAGGGTATGTAATAACTAATCCGTAATCTCTAACCTCGAACGGTTAGAGCCACGAGTGACAATGTGCAGTTCGATCTTTTGCGCGTGACGCTAAACGATTTTCTGAGCATCAGTATCATGACTTTGACTGCTTATATTAGGGGGATCGAAAATTCGAAATTTCGGCGGGGCACTCGGCATGGGGGTGAAGGATTTACTGAATCAGCATTGGTTAAGGATGACTTTTTCGGAGATGAGTAAGGTGCTTAGTAGGATTTTCGAGAAAAAGTTGTAAAATCAGAAATGTCCACTATCGGTGCATATGTGTACTTGAGAAAGTTCATTAACAGTCAGGGCTCTTATCTAAATATAATTTTTTTATACATGTATCTTCTTGAAAGATTCATCTCGCTTTGAACCCTGGCACCCATATGCAAGATAGCCACTTCCAAGGGTCACTATGTGATAGAAACCAGACCCTACTGATTGTCCTTTTGATACTTAGTTATCGGCCGCAAATGTAGAACCTAATTTTTCACGCAGATGTAACAGTATATTTTGTATTGTATATACATATATTGGATTTTTTCATTGTATAAACCGTAGTTTTTTGTATATATTGTATATTTTCCTATTGTACATATTATTTACTTGAATATTGATTTTTTTAGAGTTATGAAAGCCTATTCAATTACCAATCGTCGTCAATGTTGTCTGACAATTTTGTTTTCATAAGCAATTATTTAATTTTTAAAAATTTGAAGACGAATAAATAAATATTGTCCGTCAATGCTCTGCATGATCGCATTATGTACTAAACCGAAGTGATTATATCTTGCTCATGAACAAGTTCATAATAATTCTACTGTGATTCAATTGAATAGCAAAAAACGTAAACACATGATTCGAAAACGTATGAGAAACCATTACAATTGTGGAATTGTCAGCCATAGAACAAACTTTAGCCATCATGTGAATATAAATTTAATAAATAAGCTAAAAAACTACCTCCATGTTACGTAGAGTATCGAACTTAGAATATTTACAGAATCTTCTCCAGCGGTTGTGTGTCTCTATTGTGGGTAAGGTGCTATTCAAAGTATAACTCTGTGTTATGAGTAAAACAGTAATGTGTGATTTATTTGAAGCTACGATGTCGTGGAAGTATATCTCTTTTGATTCTTGTTACTAGACGAATCGTAGAGCTTTTGCTCCGTTTAGATACAATGACGCGAATCGTTGTATAATTCGCAACTATGAGTACTTGTTCCGGTATAGTCGAAATCTCTATGTGGAATACTATCTCCATTCCATGTTGAGCACTCTTCCCTTATGAACTCTCGATTCTTTCTCGTATCTGCCTCATTGGCTCATTCTGACCAGACTGATTGCTCTTCGTCGTCTCCGACCCTAATACCTTCGGGATTGCTGCATAAGCATTTTTATTATTTCTCGGCAGATGCCCTCATAAGGTGACGTTCCTTGTGATTTTGAAACCTAAGATAGCATACGAACCTAGGGTTTCTAGGTCTTTTATGTTTGAGGATTTCTCGATATCAACATTAGAGCTAAACCTTGGACGATGGACGTTGACCTGCATTCTCGTCTTTTGATACTTAGAGATTGCTTTGGGGACATAACACTTCTCGGTATGACCGCAGGATTTGACCGTGAGATATAACATTAAGCTCTTTCACATTTTTAATTGTCAGCGCTCTTTCGGAAGCTGTTGCAAGTCGGCAGCATTCATTTGCCACTGTCTCGATAGACACTCCGACTGTCTGTTCGTGTCGTTTGAAGTTCATCCGCTTACCGCAATTCTTTGATATTTTTTCAAAATGAGTAATGAGACCGTATCTGTCAGTGATGAGTAAACAACGTACGACGCAAAAATGATAACTTAAGTTTTATTCATTGGTGATATTTTGTTTGTATATGTACTTTCATTCTTAATACATTTTAAAGTAAGCAAATTAACTAAAAAGAATTAATTTATTAAAAGAAATTCGCAAAAATTACATACTTCCATAAAACCGTAATAGAATTCGATTAAGGGTAGTTACCATCTGCCATAACAATGAAAAAAAAAAATGCATTTTGACAGTATCTGGCATTTCGAATTTCAAAATTTAATATCCTAAATCGGTTTAAGCGACCTCGAAAACCATTAAGATTAAAGAGTTTTGAAGACCTCGAGAGCGTACGAGGAATGTTGCCAGAAGGGTATCAGGAAACGAAGGGGTTGTTTTGGTAAACATACAACCGAACATTAAGGAAACAATTAGGCTTCTTAATTAACAAATAAAAAGAGCTTTCTAGTAATTGGGAAGGTAAATTCAAGGAAGATAGTGCCACTTTAATGAGAAATTGGCTGCAATGGCATAGGGATGGTTCACTCCCTAAACGAAGTTTTTTCAAAAAACTCAAAAACATGTATCTCCTACTTTTTTTTAGTACTTTCAAATGCAATTGGTTTCAACGAAATCAAATCGATAGTTTTATTTTATTATACAAATTTCGCACTTTTCAACTCCTATCAATTTTTATGCATTCGCCCCACCAGAACCGAACGAAATGCATTTTTCATTATTCATCATGAGGATTATTCTCCAATTGGTCCTATTTAAATATCTCGACTGGAAATATGCGAAACTGCGAAAACCACCCACAATGTGCCTAACTTTGGGGGTTGATTTCACCCCCTAAAACCGTTTTTCTGCTGCTAAAAACAACACGTGTCTCTTAAATTTTGATGTAGAATAACATATTTCAAAATAAACGAAATCGGATAGGGGCACCTGAGGTACTTTCTTTCTTAGTGATGACTGACTTGGAAGAAAAATGTATAGAAAAATTAAATTTTCAACTTACCTTTCTTCAGTCCATATTTAGATGACACCGTTACCACAGTACCTGAAAAAAAAATCAACACGTTATTAGATTCAATAGCTACCATCCTCGAATGCAATTTGCACAAGAAATAGAAATAGACAAACTCAATTTCTTAGATATCACTTTATTTAGAATTAGTAATCACATAAAAACAAATTGGTATCAAAAACCTACATGGTCTGGAAGATACATCAACTTTCATTCAGATTATCCGTTTTCACAAAAAATAGGAATAATTAAAATGCTCATAGATAGAGCTATCTTACTCTCCAAACCGAGATTTCACGTAGATAACATTTGATTAGTTAAAAATATATTATTAGCCAATGATTACAGTAAACGCATCATAGACAGTACCATAAATAGAAGATTAACATACCTAATCAATAAGATTAATAATAATATAGACGTATCGAACGAAGGTACCAAAGTAGATTATAGAAGAGCCATTTCTGTTCCGTTTGTGAAGGTCTGTCCTACAAACTTAGTAGACATTTTAAACAATATGACATTACCATAGTTAACAGAAATGACAACCAACTAATAACCTACACTGGCATCAATAAGGATAAAATAATGCCACTTGATAAATCTAATGTAGTCTATAAAATTCTGTGTGAGGACTGTGATAAATGTTACATAAGACAAATGAGAAGGTATTTTAAAACACTCATAGTGGGTCACAAATATGACATCAAAAGAGTTTGAACATCACACACTGCTCTTGCACATCATATAATGGAAAGCGATCATCTATTTGACTATACTAAGGACAACAGAATTGAACTACCGTAAAATATGGATACTTGAGATGATACAAATTTTCAAAGATAAAAAATGTTATACATAATAATTAAATATTTCCCTCACATAGAGTTCATATTATATACCATCATTAAAATTAATAATATAGAATATTAAAAAATTTATTGCTGCAAAACTGTCTAATAGTTAATCGTTTGCTTGTCTCTTTTTTAGTTTGATGTTAAGTCGCATTTGTGGACCATGAGGCTTTCGAGTAGTTATTAGATTTTTAATTATTTTAACTTATAATTTTGTCTTGCTAATTGGAAACTGTAACGTCGAATTGCAACCTTCCTTCTTTTTTACGGGAAAATTTCTCAAATATAAGTGATGCGCCTCCTTTGTAACTCCACCTGTAAACAATAACTATACAAGTAATCTTAAGTATCAATATCTTACAATTATTAGCCAATCATTACATCAATTTCAGTTATTAGAATTTAAATTTTATTATTTATAAATACTGTACTGTAGATCCGTTGTGTTTTGAATGTTGTTTATATGAGTTTTCTATATGTGTTTTTCTAGCTCCACAACAAAGTAGAAATTTTATAATGTGGTTGTCACTTGAAAATTATTTTCAAAATTTAACATTGGTAGGCCATAGAACTTAATATTAATTCAAACTGAACAAAAATTTTATATTGTTTGAAACATAATTTTATAATATTTTTGACAGACTAATAAATACCTGAAAATTAAAATCGGGCCGAAACATCGTAAAAAACGTGTGTGTGAACTTAGCATATCAATTGTTAGAATCTCACAAAAAAACGGTTCATTTACTTGCATCCCGCATAGTTCTATAGTTCACAACCATTTTTGGCGATAGTTCAATAAAACTACCCCTAGAATCGAATATTTAAGGGATGAGATGTGAACTTCGCATTTGACCTTCCAGCATCTCATGGTATTTCGAGTTCCAAAGCCATAAAAATATGTTTTCCACATAGTTCTACAAGATTCACAGCATTTTAGCGATAGTTCTACTAATTTATTCTACTAATTTCTATTTATAACTCCGAAAACCATATAGACCGGAGATGCTGGTGTTTTACTTTGAGTTCTGGGTCAGATTGTGCATGGAATTAATAGTTCTCATCTCCCTGCATACAGTGGTCTAGGGGTAGTTTTATTGAACTATCGCCAAAAATAGTTGTGAACTATAGAACTATGCGGGATGCAAGTAAATGAACCGGTTTTTTTTGTGAGATTCTAACAATTGATATGCTACACGTAAAAAACGTGTGTTTTTTATGAGCTGAAAACCTGGTCATCATTCTTCTGTCATTTTCTTCGAAGCCAGCCGATCTTTCACTCAATTTAATAATAAATAATATAACATTTACAAACACTTTTCCAGTGCAATGTGTTCACGTTTTTCGCTCCACGCTTCCGGAACCTGAAATGTTCTTTATGTGTGTATCTCAGCTGTCTTAAGCTAACACTTCAGCTCTCTGGGATAAAGAATTTATATTTCAAACCTGTCGCAGTTCAACAATTATCTACTATTGAGCTGAACCATGATTGTTAGAAACATTGTCGAAATTGTGAGGAGATCTATACGATCCGTCACATGGATTTTAGTTAACGCCATTTTGTATTGAGTCTATCATCCTCGCCGTGAATAGTCAATATTGCACATAGCAGCATAGCCACTAGTTAAGCACAGAGCCGCGGGAGCTATCTTAGTAAAATAGGCATATCCCAAAGACATGACAAAGAGATCCAGGAATAGATAACAATTTATATCATCATAAACAACGATGTGCACAATTTAATTAAGAAAAAAGTAAATAAAAAGTGGTTTTCCACTTGTAATGAATTTCGTATTGAAACAATGAGTGATTTTCCACTCCTTATCTTTTCATTATAAATAATGAGTGGTTTTTATTAATTATTTTTACCAGTTTAAATAACGATTGTTTTTCCACTTCTTATCTTTTCGAGTTTAAATAAAGAGTGTTTTTCCACTAGTTATTTAAGTTGTATATAACTGACGATTGGGAATGGCGAACAATAGAGAGTGTATGCGCGAGTGTTGAACGTCCGTTCGAGTGCGAAGATCAAGTAGAGGGTTATGAGAATAACTAGAATATCGAAGATAACTTCGACAAAATTGACAACGAGAATATCGACAGCTCGGAATTAAACAACGACGGCAACGAGAACAACGACAATACACAGAATGTCCTACAACTACTTTTATACTGGAAAGTGGGCGATAGCTGGAGGTTATCCGAGTATCCTCACGCAAAGCATTTGTCGAAATTCGCAATAGTTTTTAAATGGGAAGCATTTAAGACGCACCGATCAGAAAGAAGGATTTTCACAGGTCATGTCTGCGTGGTGGGAGGTATGGGAGGATGGCAAATTTCGACAAACATTTTGAGGGAGAGTATTCGAGGGACCTTCAACTATCAGCTACTTACCCGTGTAAAAGTAGTTTTGGGATATTCTGTATAGGATGACCACAAATAAATTATCCTATTGGGTTTTCAGATTCTGTGAATTACAATTATTCAAGAAAAATTTGGACTTTAGATAAAACATTAGCATAAAATTCGTTGAAAAATAATTATGCACGATACTTTAAAAAACCATGTCAATGATCAATTTGTTCAAGGGTAATAAAGATACCATATTGATCTCAAGTATATCATAAAATTTACTTCCTTAAAGTTTGATGCAATGCACAAAATCCCTCTAGGAGAAAGCAATTTGCAAGTTTTAACTAGCAGCATGTTTTGAAATAACTTAATTGAAGAATAATCAGTATGCCTTAAGGATCTTATTGCTTCAATATATTTTTACAAAAATTGTAGTCAATAATGATACATTATTGCATAACTGGTGTGACAGATTTCAGATCAAATTCTTAAGTCATTTACGAGTTATAGAGGGCTTATTTTTACAAATTTTGGAAATTGTGAATATAAAAATTCAATGTTTGTAAAATGCAGACACTTCCGTCAATTTTCACTGTATTTGATACGAAGGATCTTTATTTTTTATTATGTAAGTGATGTAACGATTGTCTCCTGACGATCAGTGACAATACTCACACCTGCACGCGTCACTGTCGGTAAGGTGGTGCCTCTCGCATCCATCTCTAAAGGCTATATAGGTCCGGTTTCGTGCTTGGATGATATTGAAGTTCGAGTGTTCAAATTAGTCGTTATACTCGGACTTGTAAGGATTCTGTCTGCGATGCAGTGTTGAAACGATGATGGTGGGTGTTAAGACCCTTAATTCTAATGATTTTGTCATATGAAATTGAGGAAATGTGCCTGGGGGCATTTGTACTAGCGGAGAAATCAATGATATCCACCGCTACCAAAAGGAACCCAGCTTAAAAAAGGATTCAAATACTAAAAGAGCTGGCAGTAAAAATCTCTAAAACGATCAGCACAAATAGAGGGTAAAATGTGAAAATGATCGAGAACTTTCAATCAGTTTAAGACACTAAATTGGCTGTACTTAACTCTATTAAGCCTTGCGACGTAAAAATGAAGGTAAATCGGGTAACAATAACAAGAAACAATGCCGTACGAATGGACTGTACATCAGCCAATTTCGAAAAGATAAAACTCAACTACATCATTACCAGGAGCTGGATTAAAAGTTAAAGAAGATTTAAAACTCTAACCGCGTTTCATCATCCACAACGTCTTCAAAGAGCTTTCGAAAGTAGAAATGAAAGGAAAGCTTTATAAGCAGAATATGGATAGTGACGAAGGTAATAATATCAAAGTCATTTAAAGATACCCAGACAACGAAGGAGAATACATCTGTTGGGTAATTGAAACCTAACATAAGGAAGAAACTATTATCTGGAGAACTCTGTTAGAGTAACACAATGCTACGAATGCCTTGCCTTTGGATATTGTGACGTGAATTTCGGAAATTCAGTCCCAAAGACTGCTAGGAATAGGGAACAGATCAATCCATCTGCAACGACTCTCCAAAGTCAGTAACCCGAAATTACAAAGACTGCTTTACCTGTCTCGCCTACCGTTACGCACTCTGTTTTCCGCATATCGTCCTTTCTACCTATTTCTGTACCGCTTTTCTGCTTTTCGCATATTATTTTTTGAGCTTTCCTATTCGCACTCGCCCACCTCCTCTACCGTCATGGGCAAATCTACGTTCTATACCACGAGCACGAAGCGGACCGCCAACGAGAGTTTCGGAGCTGCCGAACGAGGGATCGACAGAGGCTGGATCACACTGCTGTCCGTTTCGGAAAACTTCCGTGGAGCAAGGGGGACCCGGGATGGGATCCCTCAACTACTTCTGCCGGCCGTCAAAACGGGCCGCCAAAGAAGGGCCTTAGGAGGAAAGCATAATCCTCTGTCGTGCCGCCCAGTCGTCGAACGTTCCCTGGCGCTCCCGTTATTAGTGGCCCCCGGAGAAGATACCAGGGCCTACTCTTCGCTGGGTCCTGCCGCTCGTACCAACGACTCACGATCAGCCGCATTAAGGACTCCTGCACTCACCTCGGCTCGTTCCGTCTATCTTCGGACTCTAGCCCCCTAACGCCTCATCTCTGGCTACCATCAAGCGTTAGGTTTACCTATTTTCTCTATAACTATATTTTGTTATCGCTCTAGAGTGCGAATTAGAACTTATTGATTTAGGGAGGGGGGCCCCTAGGGCTCTTTCTCTGGAGACGAATTCCGGCTCGTTCACTTACGTTTGATGCATCTTAGCTTGTGGTCCGATTCCTAATACAAGTCTCTAATAGTGAACCAAAAACCGATTGCCGATTTACCTCGCTGCCGTTTATATCTGCTAGATAGAAGGAAGGAAGTCCCTGGACTTACCTTGTTCCGATATCATTGCTGTATTTATATTTTTGGTGAGAACTTTTCGTTACCGATATTTTTTAGATCTTTTGTAAATTTATCTGAAGTAATACCCGTCTAGGCTCTTTGTCTCGACGGCGACTTTTTCGTTACCAGGACTGAATGTCGTTCCAGTCCCTCTAAGTAAAAGGACGATAGTGCCGGACACCGTTTATATTACTTAGCTTTTCTTTTCCGTAGAGTTATCGTTTATATCGAATGTATTGTAATTATCAGTGATTTTCTATCGATTTAGTGCTTTGGAATTGTCGCATATTCTCTAAGTTGCCGACTATCTTCTCGACTGCGTGGAAACGTACAGGACCCAGGCGTCTTCGGCTTGGCCGTCTTTGTATATCTCGTTTTGGCTCTTTCCAATTGTCGGAAAATTTCGCGAATGAATCTGTTTGTAGCGTCCGTATCGATAACTATTTAATTATTTGTTCTCGCGTTGCTTTCGTGTATCCTATTTATTGCAATTTCGTTTAACTCATCTTTTGCGTCGGCGCGGATTCGTCCCGCTGCCGTACCGTATATCCGAAACAGGGCCGTAGTCCTTTGCGCTAGTTCCGCGTTTAGATTAAGAATTTTAGTTTATATAGAATCCCTCAAGGACCTACCGCTTTGTAAAATTAGTCTAAGGATTTTTGTTATCGTATTTCATTATCGCACCTTAGGAAATCCCGCTTTCTTTATCTGGGATTCTATCAATCTGTTTTTCGTATCGATTCTACACCTGCTTTATCTTTTCTGTTTCCGACGCTTTGTAACATTTTAACCCACTTGCTTATAGTTGTCGTTTTATTTAATATAGCTTCGGTGCGTTAAACTTACTTATCTTTTTTGCTATCTTTCTTTTACCTATCCTCTTTATCGCATGCCTACTCCGTTTTCCCGCCTAGCCTCTTGAACGCCACGACGCTCTCCCAGGTGAGCTAGCCTCTGAACCGGGTATGACAAGAGACTCGGTCGAGTCTCGCGCCAAGTAGAGGCAACCAGATGTACAGGGCACAGCTCGCAAAGACTCTTTACCCGAGTCAACTCCTTATACCTGTGTTTGGCCTCAAATATCTTATGAATGGCTATGTGTGAGAAAAAGTTATTGATACATTCACTATAGGAATCAAGGATTCTGAATCGATTGCCACCAAGTTTAATACAATTAGTGTAAGAGGTCAGGGCGTATCAATATGGCGAGCGAGATGATTTTATTTCAGTTTCGTCGTCGTCGTCGTCTTCGCACGTCCATCTACTTTTTTACACGACAGATGGCGCTGACTGCTTAGCCTTCTTTACCTACTTGTACTCTGAATGGTGTTGGAAGTTTACGAATACACAACACAATCAGATATACTTTGTACGTGAAACTACCGTTCACATCGAATTTCCAGTTAATATAAGGCTGCTTTCACAATAGTATAGAATTATTAAAGCCTTTAATAGTGTTCACGTGGAGTGCATCGTATGTTAGGTGACAGGATGATACAGGAAATACGGAGAGGAACACCTGGACATCCTGAATTTCCACGTCCGACACCTACATACAGGAAACTACCAAGAGGAACCCCTGAACACCCTGGACTTCTACATCTAATACCTACATACAACACACTACAGAACGGAACATCTGGACACTTTAAACTTCCACGTCCGACACCTAGACACAGGGAACTACGAAGCGGAACACCTGCGCACCCTATACTTCCACATTGGACACCTAGATACAGGAAACTACGGAGAGGAACACCTGGGCACCCTGGACTTCTACGTCCGACACCTAGATACAGGAAACTATGGAGAGAAACACCTAGACCCCCTGGACTTCCACATCTAACACCTACATACAGGAAACTACGGAGCGGAACATCTGGACACGTTGAACTTCCACGTCCGACATCTAGACACAGGAAAATACGAAGCGGAACACCTGGACACCCTGGATTTCCATATCCAACACCTAGATACAAGGAACTAAGAAGCAGAGCACCTACACACCTGGACTTCCACTTCCGACATCTAGGTACAAGAAATTACAGAGCGCAACACCTAGACACCCTAAACTTTCACGTCCGACACCTAGATATAAGAAACTACGAAGCGGAACACTTGGACATCCTGGACCTCCGCATCCGACACCTAGATACAGGAAATTACGGAGAAAAACACCTGGATATCTTATATTTCTAAAAGCCATCACCTAAAATACAAGCAACTACATCGAACCACGCACATACATATACCCAACACACGCGTTGCACATGAATGCTATAGTATTGGGAAAGCAGCCTTATACTAACTGGAAATTCGGTGTGAACGGTAGCTTCACGTACAAAGTGTATTTGGTTGTGTTGTGTATTCATAAATTACCAACACCAGCTAGAGTACAAATAGGTAAAAAAGGCGAAGCTATCAGCGCCATCTGTTGTGTAAAAAAGTAGATGGACGTGCGAAGACGACGACGACGACGACGAGGATGACTACGGACCTGAAATAAAATCACCTCGCTCGCCATGTTGATTCGCCCTGATCTCGTACACTAATCGTATTAAACTTGATGGCAATCGATTCAGAACCCTTGATTTCTATAGTGAATGTTTCGATAACTTTTTCTCAAACATAGCCATTCATAAGATATTTGAGGCCAAATACAGGTACAAGAGATGCTTCGAGTAAAGAGTCTCGGCGGGCCGTGCCTCGAACGGCGGGTTGCCTGTACTTGGCGGGAGACTCGACCGAGTCTCTTGATTTCCTGTGGTCCAGCATCATAAATAGTGATGACTTAATGCGTACTTTACCCCCCCCCCCCCCCGCCCCCGACACACACACGCGGATGCACGCAGGCGCGTTTACATTTGTACATGAGGCGCGGAAGATTTCACCTCCTTGTGTTTTGTAGAATTTAATTTAGTAATCACCAGTCAGCTATAACAAGATGATTATCAAATTTGACAACGTTGTAGTTGATTATCTCATTAACTGTGGACTTTATAAAAAAAAAATTCCTAATAAAATTGTACATTTTTAAACAAAGAATTTTTTGATTAAAAACAAAAATGTATGATTCTATTTTAAAAAACTGGTCCATTCTCCATAGCATCACCATTTATGATGCTGAACTACAGGAAATAATTTATTTATGTGTCCCCCTCTGAACCATGCAGCTTTTGTAGGGCACATTTTTTAATTGAACGATTGGAGTAGCATTGTCATGAATCGATTTCCAAGATTAAAATATGAAATAAATTTTTAATGAAACTTAATATCAATATCAACAGTTTGGTGCAGTTTGTAGTCGATTGATGGTCTAGTATGGTTGATAATAATTAATAACGAAGTAGGAAGTAACCCAGAGTCTTACCGGCAAATAATCGTTTCTGGGTTTTTACATTAGATCCGAGATTAAAATATAGAAAAAATCCTAAAAAGTGGGGAACAAAAATGTGCCACCAACTAGGAAAATTATTGATCGTTTGATACTTTTGTTATAAATAATATATGTTACTGGGTGTCCGCGAATGGCGTAATGAGTAGATGTGGCAATGTTGCGTTAGTTGATTGCACGCAAGCGGGCATTTCAAACCTCCTTTCCCCAATGGTAAGCCACGAGCTATTTATAATATTAAGTTTTTTTTTCGCAAAAGATGGGCAGGAAGGTCTCCTAAATTTCTTTATTAATTAAAAATAATGAAAGAATAATGAAAAATTTATAAATTTATTGAACAAGAAATAGGGAAAGAGTAAAATAAAGTTTTTAAAACTAATAAACGTCGAATTTTCCCCAATACAAAAATAACTTAAATCTAAATATTTGGTATCGTTTCTAGCCATTTCTTCATACCCGTTATCACATTAGTGACTATTTTTCTGGTATTTGTCACTCTAGGGCGTTCTTCAACATCTTCTCGTAATAGAAGTTCAACGCCTTTCTTCTTTTTTCAGTAAATGTATGCTGCAAAATTTGGAGGGAAATAAGTGCCTTTGCAATTTTCATCATACCTTTACTCAGTAAATTTTTTAAACATTTAAGTGATTTCTTTGTAACTTGTGTTAAAAATCTTTCTGCAACAATGACATTGATTTTATATCAGCCCTCAGTCGTTCATCAGAAATATTAGCTGCATTGATGATCTTCTGTTATATGTATTATTCAGCGCATTGTGTGCTCCAACTGTTTTCTCTGGACCCAAAGAATCACGAGAATGATCAGATTGATTAAATTTCTTCTCAGTCCTACGTTTTGCTAATAATCTTTTGAGTATCAGTATGTATCAATAACACCACAAACACGAGTTCATGGAACTCAACCCAGCAATCTGTTTTGTGTATATCTCTTACCACTAATGGTATATCAAAGCGATTGCCATTGTGTGCCAATAGGGCAGGCTTTCCAAGACAACGATTGAATTGAAGAAACACATCGAGAGCTGATTTCAGAGTTAGGGTACTGACTTCATGGTCTCCATGGCACATTGCATCATCATGCAGTGGCAGACCAGTGAGTTCAGTAATATGTTTTGGTATACCGTTAAGGGGTTTTATAAAAACTTCAAACTCTTCAACATTGGCTTCTGCAGCAATTTGACATATTTCAGTAGTTTGTGTACTAAGTCCTGTCGTTTCAAGATCGAAATAAACGTTGTTAATATCAGATGGTATTGATGCATCACTGAGGGGTACATCAACGAATTCTGCAATTATATCCATTCCACAGGCTGTTGAGTAGGTGACTCCTTTCCTTTATGAAGGAACTCTTTAAGTGGATTTCTTTTGTTTCAATTCCTTTTTTCTTCTTTTAAACCACATTTCTTTTTGTTTCTCTGCTCCCGTAGCTCGTACGAAATGCCTGGAAGTTCTGAAGCTTTGGATAATTTTCTCTGGAGATACCTGACATTTTTTATTCAATTTCACGATATAAACAGTACCTTCATTTTTCTGAAGAATATCAGCATCCACGCGTGAGTTATATGTTTCTGAATTACCCTAATGATGGTTTTTAGGAGCCTGGTGGCTATTATGTCATTGATACTCTCATTAATCTGTGTTGATCCACAATGTCAGTTCATCTGCATTTTTCTAGAATTTTCTATGATTCCCTCCAGGGTACGCCTCAATGAATCCCCCACTAAAGCTTTACCATCAAGTAAGTACTTATGTTTATAATTTACTGGACCATTCTTATACTTGCACCAGGGCCCACACTTTTCGTGATCATCAAAGGCAGTGGAAAGTTTTTAAACTTAATTCTGTAGCTATGACGTTATCTTCATTCATTTTTAAGGCACATCCAAACTTGTTCTTTTTTTTTGCCTGCAATACTGCAATATCAGGTTCCATAGCCTTCGCACTCTTATCCCAATTATGCTTATAATCATGATTCTCTTAAGTGTGGGCTACGTGATACAAGGTGCAATTTCTATTCCTCTTACCATGGACCAAGCATTTGCCAGTCTCTCTTCCTACAGTAGTTGCTACTCCTATCAGGAAAAATAATTTTTTTTTAGGAAAGTAATGGGTGGGAGACGTGAAATATAGTCAATTTTGTATTATCTAGGAATAAAAAATTTTGGAAGAAGAAAAAAAAATAGAAAATAGTAGGAAATAATAGAAATGAAAATTATTGAGTAATAATTAAACATACGTCAATTTTGTATTATTTGGGAATAAAGAATTTTGGAAATAGAAAAAAAAAGAAAATAGTAGAAATGGAAATTATTTAATAATGATTAAACACGATTGGTAAATAATTTCATTGGGTATATTTCTTTATTTTGTGGACAAAAAACCATAAATATTCTAAAAAATCGTAGTTCATATGCTAATTCAAATATTAGACAAAATTATAAATTTGCAATTGTTCCCCAAATTATCGTTTCCACCTTTTATTTAATTTTTATTGGTGTTGACGGTTTTTTTATCATTAAATTTACCTGATAGGCGGCTGTCATAAGCAAAGCTTGATCCACGTTTTGGCCATGTACCATCAGCACTTGCACAGAGAGGGATGAGTTTTGCTACTTCAATTGCTAGAAAGGGATTTCTTTCAATGTCAGTGTTTTTTCTTCCTTAATAACTTTTAAACAACTTTCATCAGCAAGCTTTTCCAGGCCTTTGTCAACATCTTTTTCATAACGTTTCAATGTTATCTGTAGAATTGGAGGTACATTCAACTATAATAGAACAGTATTAAGCTAATAGGCTCCTGTTCCTCTATCAATTACAGCTAAAAGTAGAATGTTAAATTATAGTTGAATATACAGAAAGAGTAACAAGTAAACAAGGATGAGAATCCAGACTTGACGTATCTGCAGCTGCTTTGAAATTAATCGAGTATTGAGTTTGACTTGTTCGATTGTTCTGTACTTCAGTAAACGTTTTAACGTTTTTCGTAGTTTGACACTATCCACATTTCGTGAAAAAACTACTTGCTAAATCTTTCCTGTCTTCTCGCTGAAGTTTTCTAAATGTCAATAAGATATTATAAGTGGAACACCACATGCTTTTTCCTAAGGATTTTATACTCATAATTCTTGATCCTTCAATTTCCACTGTTTCAAATTGTACCTTATGTCGTGCCTGCGGGGCCATGGTGAGAGGTATTTTATGTTATCCAGTTATCCTGGAGGCTGAAAAATCATAACAGCTAGCTAACATTTTAACAAAACACAATATCCAGAAAGTGCTATCCATTTTCTGCGTGTATTTTGGAGATGCAGTGCTGTGCTATAATGCAGTGCCTACCTTAGTGTCTCCTGAATACAGCTTTTGGCCTTCACGAATTAGCTGCACTAGGTCCGATAAGGACACCCAATTTAATAATTGGTGGAGGGATTTCAATTTTTTTCCAGCTCGGTGTTCTCTTTGTCCGGTACTATTTATTTGAGGCTTACTCCGATCCTCGTTATCTCAACTTAGCAGCCTGAGCTACCGTCCATTTCCGTAACCGTTCGCTCCCGTTCGTGCATCTAATTGCGTTTGCTGATTTTACACGACTCAAAGATAAGCACCTACGATTGTGTTTCTTGATTTTACGTGTCCTAAAAACTTGACAGCATCCTTTAAGCTATCGTCTTTTCTGATAGGTTCTGTCAGAGCTCTCGTTTTAGCGGAGTTGAGACTGTTCCGTCTTAACTCTCAGGTCATATCGGCTCGTTAGTTTCCGATGAAAAAAGAACTGACATGGACGAAGGATGGACGACCGAAGGTGACGTAAACTAGATTTCGGATTTTCGTTATCGGTGTCGAGTTAAGAAACTACGTTGCAGCGCATACACCCTCCATTCGTTACTTTCGTTCTAAATTATGAGTAGAATAAATGTATTATTTAAACTCGAAAAGGTAATGAATGGAAAGTCATTCTTTATTTGAACTTGAAATGAATGAAGATTGGGAAAAACATCACTATTTGAAGTTGAAAAGATAAAGGATGGAAAACCAGTAGTTGAGAAGAGTGGGAAAAAATCATTCTTTAAGATCGAAAAGATAATGAATGGAAAACAACTCATTACTTGAACTCGAAATAAATATTGAGTGGGAAAAAGGCAATATTGAAACTCGAAGAGATAATAAATGGAAAACCACTCAATATTTAAACTTATTATTTAAATGGAGCTTTTAAACCTTTTTCCATTCGAATGCACTCATCTCTAATCATACAATCCTGTTTCGCCTAAGTTGTTAAAATCGCCAGTTCCTTTACCTACATCCCATTTCGTACACTCATAAGGAGCGTATGAAATAGCACTATCGAACTGGTTACAGTATTTTCATTTATCGAATAATGTAACATTTGCAGAAAATACAAAAGTTTTAGTACATATTTCCAATAAAATTGTTATTTTTAATGATATACTATGCTAATTATATATGTTATTTTAATACATTGTAGAAGGATGAAGCGTTGGGTCCAAGAAAGACAAAATCGGGAACGAAATGTAGGGACAAACAGGAGACACCGACATAAGTCTTTAGGTGATATGGAATCTATAAGTAAGAATAAAAAGCAGCAACAGTTAATTTCTCAATCAGTGCAGGTACAGTAATATTATTCATGGGACCATAATTATATGTATATAACATATAACATATTTAATAGTTAGTTATTTATCATACATACGTTTATTTGCATAATTGAGATTTCAGTGTCTTCGAATTTTAGAACGTTATTTCAGATATTAAAAGTTCTCGACTATCAACTACTTCACCAATGTATAATCGCAAAAATACACAGGATGAGAGGAATACTCCATCCAAAAACGCATTTAAGCGAAACTTATTTGGAGAATCAGGTGACGATCAATCACCCGTAATTCTTGCTAAACAATTAATCAATAGTCCTCAGAGTGAACACCGTCCCTTCCCGTTAGATCTTGCTATTCATGCTGTTAAATGTAATGAATTTTACCACACCAATGTTACTTCACAACTACCCGAGCGAAATAGTAAGTTGCTATTTTACTATTTAAATTTGCAATGTAATTTGCAATGTAATTAAATTTAATTGTTAACAATTTCATTCTCTAATCAACGTAAATTTTATGTAGGCCATGCTATTATTTCTCAAGAATTTCATAACAAGCAAATACCAGAAGGAAACATTAAGTCATTGTTATTTGGCAATCCAGCACACAATTTGCCGTCAGTGATTACACCACCCTCAATCACTATGGAGTACGTGTCTTCGCCATTTATTAGTAGAGAGCAAACCCTTATTCAAACACAATTTTTTGAATTATCTGAAGTTTGGACACATTTTAAATTTGACAAAAATGTGATATTAAATTGTCTTTCACCATAAAAGAATGCCAATACAATCCATACAAAACGTGTTTTTTTACATTAAATATATGCTCCAATGTTTACATATTTTAATCTTTTAATTCCAACAATTTTGATTTAATTTAATTGCTACGCTGGGAGTTCCCCCGCCCCACGAAAAGTGCGATCGCCAAGCAATTTGTTCGACACGTGCAAGAATGCGGTAAGTTAGAGAAGCAAAGGACCTGGCGATCGATAGCTCCAGCTCGTTAAAAAATAAAAATTGCACATTCGACGCATTTCCGGAAGTGCAGCTTATGGCTGCACCCCTCAAAAGGCAGGCAGTCTACAGCTAGAAACCGAACAGATTAGGTGATCTCGTGCAGTAGACTCGATACAGGAAGATTGTCAAGTAATGCACGGAACTCGTTCATTTTCAAGTCGACGAATGTCGATCAATTATATCTTTTCTCTTGTTTAATTTCAATAAATTTTAACTGTTTTATTATATTGACACGAATTCTAACTCCTTAACCGGCAACCATCCCAAAAATCTCTTCGACCTAACATCTCGACCCGACCCTCCGTCGCCGAGACGTTCAGGCACAAGTTAATCGTTTAGCGCCTAAGTTGTTTCTAGTTATGTCGCAACAAATTTATTGTGGTATGCTAACATTGTATAGCTCTCACCGTTGAACTAGTGCCCTGTCCTGTCCAATAAACGGCAAGTATTGGCCCCTTTTTCCAATTATTGCTTAACTCATACATATCGGACGGACAAAAGCACAACATATAGGTTGCCATAGGGAACATGTATAGAAAAACGACATTTATAGAGAATTTTAGGCTATAGTATATATTATATCAAGTTTTGTATTTTTTTTATAGTTCAAATCTGTAAAGGCAAAAGGGCCATATTATGTATGTATAATCCATGTTATATATGATTCATTGTTTCAAATGACCGATAATGACAAGCATATCTAAGTAAAGAAAAAGTATCTACCAATTCATAAATGCTGCAGTCATTAATTGCTTGTGATATGTGAGGAAGTGTCCAGAATATCTTAAACGAAGATAAACTAAAGTAATTGAAGTGTATTTCGGTAACTGTTCAGAATCGATGGATGAGTGTGAATGTATGTATGCCTATAGCAGTAATCCTGTACTGTTAATAATTGTATGTGATACTAAGAAGAGAATGTTTCTGCTTGAATTAAGCCATTCTATGAATTCTTAGAATGTATTTCTATACTCAATGGTATAAATATTTCACTATTTTATTCTTCTAATAATATTTCATCTGGTTTTTTTTCCTTTTTGAGTGTTTTAACACATATTGTGACGTGGCGCTTTGTGCACGTCACAAAATAAGTAGGAAATGGGTGAAATTAGAGCTACACCGTGAGGTCCGCAAGACAATCTAACATTTGCGTCGAGCGTGGACTAAAATTAGCATAAATAATGTTTACTAATTCCCTTCGGGGTTTGTATTTTGTGTTTTGAAAGCAGTAGTTGGTCCCGTAAGGGAACCGAAACAAAATTAATACGCTACGGGGCCCACGAAAAATCAGCCATGGCCCTGGCTATTGCAGAGGGGCCCAGGGAGTACACACTGGCGTGACGTACTTAGCAGGAGGAGTGCCATCATGACCGCAGAGCACCACTGGAGAAGGTGACCTACGCAGAAAGACGTCGCGAGATTCTTCGGCATCCTGAATGCATCACAGAATTGCAGTGTTAGCCCGGAGCCGCACAACGAGGAATAGGGTGCGGATGTGATTCCCGCCCCGTCAAAAGACACTGCAATCGCCCAGAAGAGAAGATGCCGGGATCTATTTTTCTAGGCTTGAAGAAGGCAATCGAAGATCGCGGGGGAATTAGGGGATAGCGCCAATTTGATTGAACCTGAATATTCCTAGGCTCCACTGGGGCACGTTTGCGGGCGAGCGTTCTGGTAGCGAAGTGTGCCCCAAAAGTAATTTGAGAGTGTAGAGTTGAGAGATAGAAAATCGAAAGAGACCAGAAAGTTGATAGTGCGATGAAGGGTGAGTGACGCTACCGAGTTCTAATAATGTTGCAATTGATTGAGATAAACGGGATCGTAGATTTAGCTGCTGGATCTTTGATCCAGACAGCATGATCTTGATTTTGATCTTTATTGCTTCCGCTTGCACAGTCGATGGGATCTGGTGCTCGCTAATACGGTGGCGATTGAGGGGGTCCATTATCTCCTATAAAAGCTCCGTATTTAGTTTTTTTTAAATTTTTTTATTAAAGAAGTATGGCAAATCCTATTGCATGCGACATTCCTATTCAGTCCACGCTGCGCGTAATCGTTTCGGTTGCGTTTTGAATAATATAGGGGCCGCGTAGCCTGATAGTTTCGGTAATAAGTAGGTCTCTGGAACTGGTTCCGGCTTCGAAAGGATTTAGCTATCTCGACAGTAGTTCAAGGCTAGTGACTAAGCATAAAATTGTAAATATTTTGAAGCGCACGAGACGTACAATAGGCCACTTGTCAGCTGATATAGTCACTATTGCGATATTTAAAAACTTGCGTGTGCATTACGCAAAGCGCGTGTTGTTTCTGGAATCATCCGTATTTCTTAGAAGTACCTCTATAAATCTGCGTTAGAGGGTTCCAATCCGTTAATTATTACTATTAGATTCGCGTACTTATATATTACTAAACCGTTAGTTCCTACGCGATTAATTGTTCGAATAATTGATCTATTATACTCCTTACGGAACCATCGGTCGATTTCATTACATTATTCGTCTTCTAAATTGTTGAGGAACCGTTGTTCCTATTCAGTTTCAGACAGGAAAATAATTTTATCCTTCCCCTCAACGTCACCGCTCGCCTAAACTCCTCGAGCGCTCTTACGGACGAATTTACGAGCAGGGTATAATTGTCGAAATAGAATTTATGTTACACGTATTATTTATGGCAGTGCAGATTAGTTTATATTACTTGCAACTTAATTTATTATACGTCGATAAAAATTGTCGAACCAGTGGGTCTATCATCTATTCATATAGGATAAACGAAACAACATATGGTCAACCCAGTAGTTTGATAAAGTCACTGGAGGGCTGAATGCGCATGCGCTGAAGCGTATTCATTTTGCCAGGCCGAGCGCTGGTTGAAGTAGTTGATAAAGTAGGTATTGCCTAACGCGTAAGACACTTCTATTTCGTCAGTAAGAGTGTAAGGAAGTCAGCTCTCAAGGAGTCCTGCTTATCTCAAAATTGTCCGAAGGTTCTATGAAAATTGGAATTGTTTAAAACCACTGGCATAATTGTAACTGGAATCGATTGAAAGCCGATATTGTAGATTTGGAATTGTAATCACCGTCTGTCGACATTTCGCAAGTAAGTTTAATAAATAAATTTATATTCTCTTTTGAAATACTGTATCTTTGGCTTTGCAATTTCTTTTCCTCGAGTCATCCAGTTACTCATCTGAGATTGTCTGATGGCCTAACTAGTCAAATATTATTAATTAGAGAAAAGTTTATTAGTTCTTAAAACTAACTGACATCCAGCATACAGTACAATTTTATTGCCTAGAACCCTGGCAGCTACTGACTCAGGCCGCGCCAGGTGGATATCTTGTTCCAGGTTTGTCTAGTGTGACAAGGAAAGGATATCAGTTTGATATAATACTGATCCTTGTGAAACTCCGTATTTGATGAGTAATACATTTGACTCTTTATTTTCTATAATAACAATCTGTGATCGGTTTTCGAATTACGATTTTAACAGTTTTAGGAAATTTCTCCCGATTCCATAATTGGTTAGCTTTATTATAAGCAGATTTCTATTCATAGACTCGAACGCTCATTTTAGGTATATGAAAAGTATTCTAACTAATTTTCCATCACGAATGTCCTTTTTCCATTTTGTTAAACTTACTTGTATTGCACTCTTACACGATCTGCCTTTTCCAAACCCGTATTTGTTATCTGTTAATATGTTATTTTTTTCAAGATACTCTACTAGTTGTTTTTTAATTATGATTTGTGACAACATATGTATGGAGCGAAATTCCTCAGCTCGTCTGGTTTTGCTAACTTTAGCGATTGGTTTAATTTCCGATCGTTTCCATTTTTCTTGGAAATTTCCGCACTTGAGTCAGTCGTTTATTATTGTTGTCCTTAGTAATTGCTTTAATAGTGTATTTTAAAATATCAGTTGAAATTCCTTCTTTTGTATTGCTTTTCTTTAGTAACTTCTCTATCACCTCTCTACTCGCTTTGGTATTAATCTCTTACAAAATTTTTTATTATTGCTTCCGTGTTTCTCAGGTCTATAGTACTGCAATTATCTATTTGTTCTATACTTGACACTATTCTTTTTCTAGTCTCAATATAATATTCATTAAAGCTGTTTGCAATTTCCTTTTAGTCATAGATATATACGTCATTAAACATCATTCCCTCCTTGAAATCTGTTGATTGGTCCTTCCCTTAATTAGTGTTTTTAATGTTTCCTCATTATATAATGTTTTCCTACGCCGAGTGGCAGAGAGAGAGAGAGAGAGAGAGAGAGAGAGAGAGAGACAGAGAGAGAGAGAGAGAGAGACAGAGAGAGAGACAGAGAGAGAGACAGAGAGAGAGACAGAGAGAGAGACAGAGAGAGAGACAGAGAGAGAGAGAGAGAGAGAGAGAGAGAGAGAGAGAGAGAGAGAGAGAGAGAGAGAGAGAGAGACAGAGAGAGAGA
>JASANN010000430.1:0-24112 GCA_031762395.1 Calameuta pygmaea
ATTGAGCTTTTACCGTGATTATTTTTACGATTTATTGTTAATATGGTCTATGTAGAAAGTTGACACTGGTCTTATATGAAATTTATATCAAGAAATGCACGCATTAAATTGTAGCTATTCTCTTTTGGGGCGATGGTGATTAAATCTGCCACGAGGTCGACCACGTGTGCCTCAAGACCGACTATCAGGCCATGAAATTTCGAGACGTTGTTAGTTATTCGGTCAATCTCGAATCCTGCTTCGACCTGGACTGTCCATGCCCTTACACTTCTCTTGTTGAAAGGTGGAACCTTTGCAACGCGGCACACGCTAACCTCTGGATCTTCGGCCATTTTCCTTTAATCGGCAGACTAATGGATTTGCTTGCGTCGAATAGAATATTGTAGTCTTCCTGGATCACGTCGGGGTCACCAAATGTAGTACACGCGCAGTACTCACGGAATTTGGGGAAAAAATCACCACACAATACAATTCAATTGTACTTTTATTAAATGATGACTCTACAGCTCAGGAAGCTCTGGATATCGACAAGCTAGTCCCTTTTCCTCTCGCCGCGGAACATCAAGTTCTAGAGAGCGTCCCTTCCGTCTACGCCACAGCCGCTCGATCGCAGCGACGCTTGTGACTAAAAGTTAAAACGTATCGTGTTTTTGCAAGAGGACCACCCCCACCGCTGAAATATGCCGATGATTGAACCGCGTCGAAGGAAACGAGTGTAAATCGGTTCAAGACCGCCGTGTAAACGTAGTCAGTGACTAAACAGGCATTTCCACTTCCAAGAAATATTTGGGATCTATGAGTTCCTTTAGATGAGTAATAATTAACCCGGAATAAGACCATGTAAACGTGGTCGGTGACTACAATGACACGACGGTTTTATTTTCGTTATGATTTTACCAAAAGATAACCTTCGGTTAACTGGCGAAATTACATTGATTCAGCCTAACCATTAGAGTGACTTATTTTGTAACAACAAGATTTTTCCGCACTGCGATTCCTGGTGATTTTTCTTCCTAGTGCGATGTATATCCCATTGTGAAAATGTATAATGCCTTTTACCCCAATTCAGAGCCTAATAGTTGTCATCACGAAGATATAATGGCGCGGAACTGAAAGGTTTAGCTATACCCGGCCTAAAAAAAACATTAAGATACATTCCAATAACAAAACAATCTAAACAAAAACGAGTATCATTGTATCTCTGTTATCTATGTAGATACATTGAGTAAGACACAACTGAAAATTACAATGCAGATAAGTGTTATAGTTTCACTTGCAATTTTTGATTACCTTAATTAGGTAATTCTGTTGTTGAAGACATTAGTGAGAATCGCAGCCTTATGAATCGAGGTTTAATATGTGAATTAATTTATTATGTGGTAGTTTGCTTTACACTTATTTCTTTATGGTGATGCAATTGATATTGTGCAGCTGTATTTAAATTACTTGTAATTACATGACTGTTCAATGCTGTATGAAAATTGTAGTCACTCTCAATGTTATGCAATCACAAAACTCTGAAAATTTATATAAGTTATCTATCATAAAAATTATAAGAAACATGAAGTAATGGCGTAAGGGTTATAATAAATGTTAACAAATTTTTAATAAATTTTCATTATATGTCACATTATTTTATACGAAATTTGAATTAATGTAAAAAATGGTTGATCAATCAAATTAAAGACATACATAAAATAATAAAGATATTTTGATATTAGGAAGTGACGTAGTAGAATTGAAATTTTTGGGTTCTTTAAATTCACTGGCGGCCATAAAAATTGCAACACCTGGAACTAAGGATAATACTTTAACAACATTTATTGGTAGTGAAGAGATAATAAAACGATTAAAATTTGAAAAGTTAGCAGTTTCAGCCTCTACCCTGGTTTGTTACTGGGAGAAAAAATTAAAAACTATCGCTCGGGATTTGAATATGCGTCGGTAAAGCCACAAGTTGGTTGTCTTACCACAAGTCTATCTAAATTCTTCGTATTTTTTTCTGTTCGTAGCTGTTCTTTCTCGTCAGCATTAGTAAGATTATTGCGTAAATTACATTTCCTTGCGACATAGATACCGAGACTCTTATTACGTATAGTCGCGCACTAAACTGATTAGTCATAACCGCACGTTTCCATTCAGTTACTATACGCACGCTTGTCATAGCCGCGCCATGCCTGCGATTGAAATGCATAGTATATATTGAAAAATGTGTATCTCTTTTTTTCAGAATATAAAGAAGAAACAGAAGCTCCGGCGCCAATCCCTGAGGTTAGTCTCTATAAGTGATATATTATACTTTATCCTAATTTTTAGCGACAAACTACTAATATTTATCATTATTTGCAGCAACAACAGCAGCCGATCATAATGGTTGGTATATGACAATATACGTGGTACTTACATGTGTACGTGGGGCAGTTTGATGAAACAGTTATCACTTTTTTGCAGATGCCGTTACCCTACCAAGGGTATCCACCCTGCCCGCTGTCGCCGCAGCAGCACCACCCTAGCAGTATGCAATGCAAATAGTTCGTATGATATATTAATGTTACATTGCTTTATGAAATCAGCATATCGATATACATAAATACATGTTATTATAATTATTTTCAGCAGCAGGGCGGGGTGTAGACTCCGTCTGCGGTGAGTATTTACTACTGCAGAAATCTTTGTCGTGTGTTTTGTGTAATAGTTTTCAAAAATATTTCTTTATATTTATCCTGTTTTTATTACTATGACTATTGTTATTGTAAGTAATGCATCATTTTCTTTTCACAGCAGCCATGGTAGCAATATGCTACGCCACCGCGACCGCCCACATACTACGGGTTGAGTAGTTACCCCTTTTCGGGATGGAGCTCGTCCGTCCGCCGCGGCCACCGCACCGTCTGAGTAGAGGAGGGGGGGGGGGGGGGGCATAAATTGTGGGGACATAAATGCTGCCATTAACAATGGCATGTTTGTGAATATAAAATAAAGTATAACGTGTTTCATAACAATGTTTTATCTAATGTTTCCTTCCCCATCTCCTCATTTCCCTCTGGGAATTCGGTTCCGCGGAAATGGAGTTTCTGTAACCGATTCTTAGGCTTTCGTAGACTCCACACGGGGAGTTCCTTTATCGGAAAGCTTCAATTGTATATGTATAATAAATTTATTGACCGGACTTTCTATATAGACATTTTTAGGTGCAAAGATCTTCGCTGTAGGGTCTCGCACGTGTGAAACACTCACAAACTCGTAGTGATCCCGCGTACCTTATTAGTTTTACTTGAACGTCATACATCTCTCGATCCTCAAGTCCAATTTCCCTCTGGTGTAATATATTTAGCATCTATTTGGTGTAGTAAATATATCGCCCCAAACAGTCTAAAGTAACTCTTTCGTCCACGTATCAGTACAATATGAATCGGAATACAGCATAATGCAGATAAAATAAGATTAGATAAAAAAAGTGCAGAGCAGGCTTTGAACACCTGAAGGAACGAACTCCACCCGAGAACATTACCAACAACGCCATGAGAGCTTTCGTGTCATCAGTCTCTTAGTAAGAACATATAAGTTGTTTCGAAACCGTTCCCTTTCAATTTCTTCCAAATACTTGAGCGTTTAGTGAAATAGCTTTCTTTGTTTGTGATATTCGGTAAATGCTACATGGTCATACAGTTTATACGCAATTTGCAATCCAAATCCACAACCCCTCTGAGGGTGAGCCTCTGGCCAACCGAGTGCTCATGATTCTCGCCGAGCCACTATGTTTGCGACATTGCCGCTTTGTTTGCAAAGTGAGGTTGATTGCGGTGTCGCCAGTATGAATCATGTATGTATGTATACAGTATAGGCCAGGGGGTGTCCATTGGTATAGGAAATCGTCGGTACTGAAATAGTTCATTTATAAGGAAATAACCGTGAGGGCATCACCAGTGTGTTGACTTATGTGACTGTATCTGTAGTTATATGGAGGTATAAGTTTCCAAATTGTTTTACGAAATTGACGCTTGTCGCAAGCAGATACAGTTCGTTTACGGAGCGAGTAATCTTCTATGTTCAAGTCTCGTGAAGACGAGACTCGAACAACAAATTCCATTTCTAGACTGAAAGGAATCTGATATTGAAAAAACTATTTAAATTATTTACTTTTTTTTATAATTTTTGTACAGTTTATTAATAAAGTTCAATAACTAATCATAACAAGTAAAAAAAAATTGGATGCAAAGAATCTGAACTCGCAGCCTTGGTACTAGCAGTCCAAGCTAGTTACTACTAGACCAACCACTTACCGGATTATTTTTTTCTTGACCAAGTATCTCCCCCCCGTGTACAAATACTTTGTACGACTAAAATGACTGCTCAAATACTACAAAGACCTTAGGGTATTACAGGAGGGGTATGCAGGGCGACAATTATAAAGTGAACACCTATTTTTTACGTATTTGTATGATCACTTCGATTCATCTAATGGATGCTTCTTGAATAATTTTTCAAGCACTCTTTCAAATTGAAGTAAAAATTGATGTCAGCTTTCCGTTGCAAAAAAACTTCCGAGAAAACTTTTGTGCGTATAGAAAATGTACAAAGCATTTCTTCTTAATAGAATGAGATTTTTATTAATAAAAACAAGTTTCCTTAAAAATTAAAACTGTGAGTAGATTTAACGATAAATAACAGTCATTAAATTCTTTCGCGAACACGTCGGCGATCACGTTTAATTAGATGTTCGAAGTGTCTACCATTTTGTTCAATGCACAATTCGATACGGCATCGAAGATTTGATCTGCGCATTTCTTGTAGGCTTCTAACTGTTATTTCACCAAACGCCCTGACGATGCGTTGTCGCATGTTTTCTGACGTTGTTGGGGCCTCGCAGAAAATTTTATCCTTGATCGCACCCCATAAAAAAAAATCGAGGGGCGTTAGATCCAGTGATCTTGGTGGCCAATTAACTGGACCGTATAATCCAATCCAACGTTCCGGAAAACGACGATGCAGCTCCGCCCGCACAGTTAACACAGTGTGCGCTCCTGCTCCGTCCTGCATCCACCACATATTCCTGCGGACCACTTCTGGAACGTTCCGCAGCATACCGTCAAGATGCTCCTTCAATAACGTGATATACTTATGTCGATCTAAATTTCCCTCAATAAAATACGGCCCTATAAGACGATCACCGACGATGCCTGCCCAAATGTTAAGTTTCCACTGGTGTTGAAGTGTGATGGGAATCGTCCAGTTTGGATTCTCTGGCTCCCATTTGCGGGTGTTTTGCCGATTCATTATTCCTTGGTTCGAAATAGTGCACTCATCTCCGAAGCAAACGAACTGAATAAAATGTGAGTCTTCTTCAAGTTTCGCCCTTGCCCATAAAGCATATGCGCAGCGAGTGGCTAGGTCATGCTCCAAAAGCTACTGCTGAGGCTGGATTTTGTACGGAAAATTGACTTCGCGTACAATCAGCCTTACTGTTTCGCGATTCATACCTACACAGAAAGTGTCGCAATAAGGGAAGACAGTCAGAAAAACAGTTATATTCAGCTATGCGCTTTTTAAGATATCTACCAGTTTGACCAATGTAACATTTCTCAAAATTGTTGCAGTAAACATATACGTAAGTTAAATATATGACACTTATCTTTATCTTCGATATCAATAGGTATTTTTGAAGCGGAATCGTCCGTTCTTCATCCGACAATAACTATGTTCTCCGTTTCGTGCTTCTCATTTGTCCTGCGTTAATTTAGTTTCTGTAAGTATATTATAAGTCAATCCACCTTACGTTTCTTTATTGTCTTCTGTTTATACAATTTGGTTCATGTACGATTAATTTATTATACTCATTGTTAACTTCCTTTCTTATCTGTCTTTATTAATAAAGGCCTGAAGATGAACCGCACATGGTGGAAACTCTTATCATTAACAAGACTCCATATGGTCAACACCTTTCGACACCAAAACTATAGTACTTGTAATCTAGATTTGAATAATTTATTTATTATAATTGGGAATCACTGAATGTTTTATAAATTATTGTAGGATAATTAAATCGTACTTAAATATAAGCTGCAGTAATAACATAAAAAAGTCGGGAAGACATTACAGGAAATTCCACAATGACAAATTAATGAGCAATTCTGTACTTGGCGAAGCTTTTTACACAGAGATGTTTTGAGAAACACCTCCATGTAATCCATGAAAACTTTACAAGATGTCTATTAGATTCCAAATTTCAAAGTCTGAATAGCTCTGCAGGTTTAGTGGAAGTCTTCTGGATTTGTGTGCTTGCAAAATTTGGCTGAGTCCTTCGAAGCTATCGGCATTATAATTTTGCTGATAATAAATCAGGGAATGAAATTTAAAAGTACTGCACAAAAATCGCAGTCTGATCAAGTCAGTCCCTTACTTTTACATATTTTCAATTGTTAAATAAACTTTTCACCAGATACGTGCTACCTTCGTATTTGACGTTTCTGATACATGAACTTAAGAGTAGTTAGCGAGATACAAAGGAAATCTAAAGTGTTTCTCAGGAAGACATATTAAGTCATAACAATGTTAGTATACCTTTCAGACTCCAAATTTATTACTTTATTTATTTTTCAATACATCTATAGATATAAACTATCCATAATTTATTGAATCGAAAGAATTGCATTTTCAATCTTCTGGATAAACAACACCAACCTGTCTGCGAAGCTCATCTTCCAATTTGGCTAAAAGCAGAGAGTCTTGGTGCGAAACTTTCTGACTTTCTTTCAAACCTAATAAAAAATAAAACATTTCATTAACAACTTAATATTATAGTGACCAGTAAATACGAAGTTTCGTTATCTATTGTAATAAACAAATGAGTTCAGTCAAAGTGTCATTTAGTAATAATTCAATGACACATGCGGTATGTCTATGTATCACAACTCCATGTTTATTATTTAAAAAAAACTGATTTCCCATTATCTCTACTATGAAATAGCAGAGAAAAGATTTAAAATATAATCATACTTACAATTAGAATTGTTAAAAATAAGAAAAACTAATTTTTATTTTATTTACTCCTAAATAATCAAAAATGAATATTTTTTATCGCTACCTGTACAGACTATGCGTTATATCAACGTTTGGATATGATCATAGTAGTGTACATGTACATACAAGCGGCTCCGTATAGCCGCGTTTCCCCTGAGCTCTCTTTCTAAGCTATCGTGCCGAGAGCAGATGACTGGTTGCTATGCCTCACAGCGCGCTTGTTGCCGCTCCGTTTACTACAGTAGATTGGAAATTTTCTGTAATATCAATCTCTCAATAGTTATCGCGTCTCAGAGAGCTTCAGGTACCCGATTATACAGAGAATCCACTACTTATATACTCGTACATACCTTAACGTTCCATACAAAATTTGTACTAAAATATCACTAAATATAAGTAAAATGATATTCAACATAATGTTTGTGCTTATTTTTATCTAAAGTAAGGATGTGCACTTTATGGAAAAGTATTCAGAATATGAGTTTTCTATTTGCCCCAGTTGAGTAGACACAATTCAAAAACAACTTGCCATGCATTACTTATAATTTTTTGTTTAATCATGCTGGAATCAACGACCAATTAGACTTTGTCTCGACTTATCTCAGTTCACCTTGAGTAAATGGAAACCCCCAGCATATATAATGTCTTGCAACTACATACCAGCTTTGAGACAAGCGCGAGCTTCGGTGGCTTCATAGCGCAAACCTGCACTATTGTGAAAGTTGAATGGATGTGCTCCTTTTGGTAATGGTATTTCGACCTTCCCTGTGGGTAGCTCAACTTTGATTGGACACCAGAAGTCTGGTACCTTAATTGTGCCTTTTGTACCGATAATCTGAGCCTCGTTTTCTAATTTTACCATAGAATGTGTCAAAACTGTTGCGGTACGCTTATTCTTATATGTTAATGTTGCAGAGACAGATAAGTCAACTCCATCATCATTTAAGTGCCCTGCTGCTTTAATGGCAGTAGGTTCCTCGCCATTAAATATAAAACTGGGAAATTGAAGAACATATACTCCCAAATCAAGTATAGTGCCACCTCCATAACGTTTTAAACTGTAATCATATAATCAGTTAGGCATTTCTTAGAGGAAGTTCTATTAATCAGTCCAACGAATAGCTATCGTAGGTCTATTAAAGGGGATCCGCTTTTCTACCGCCAAATATGTTTTACTGTTTGTGAAAGTTTTTTGACAAAATTCTAATGTGTGCTACACCAAATTTTACAACTGTTTTTATTCATATTTAATCCATTACAGGATGTTTTCTAAGTCTTTTTCTGCAAAATAACTACAGCTGTCAGCTGTTGCTCATGACGTCGCTCGATTCTCTAGTTGGCTTGATTGCTATGCTACGGATTATCTAAAACAAGCAGTCAATTGGCGTCCTACTTTATATAAATCTGGTTATGGTTTGACCAACTTTATTAACAAGGAAATGGGGATCTGCTAAAGGTATCTTTATTAATATAGAAGTCGATACGTTGCCCTTAACAGGTCGCCTTTTCTTTTATTCTCAATTACTGTTAATTACAATTTTTCAAACAATAACCTCATTTATACAAAGTAAAACACCGTTTGATTTTTTTATTTCAGATGATCTGTAGCGCACATATTATGCCAATCAGGGAACCGCACGACTTCGTGAGCAACAGCTGGTGTTATTTCGCAGAAAAAGACTTCGAAAATGTCCGGTAATGAATTTCATTATGAATAACATCTGTTGAATGTTTTATTGATTAAACTTTATAGTTCCGTAAAAATGAATGCACAAAAAGTAACACATATTTAGCGCTAGAAAATGGAATCCCTTCCGTAAGAGTATTTGGAAGTGTACTATCGCCATTTTGCGTTTTAGCTGGTTTTAACTTACAAGAATTTTCTACAATTAAATAAATATTTAACTATACAATGGTAACACCATTAAATTTCGCAAAAAACTTTTTTTTTTGCATACTCATATTACATGCCAATCATTTTTTGATGAATGTGCTGTAGTAAATGACTGAACTTTAGCGTATTTGAAGATAGTTATTTCCAGATACCAAAATCGATACGATAACCTCTTTTTAAGTGCATGCCCTATAAGCAAGCGGAGGACAGGGGAAATTTCACGTGTTGATAGTAAAGGATCTTCATTCACTTGAAGACACGGTCACGAGATACTAACTTTATTTTCATACACTATTGGCGAGGAATAGTATGAACGCCCATACGACTGCGTGTCAGCTACTGACTCTAAACGACGCATACCAGCGCCCTCAAACTCACTACGACCATTGCCGAAAATAGACAATTCTCGAATATTCGAGCGCCACATTTAAAATTTAGTAATGATACAAACCAATACAATAAGAAGAATAAACATAATAACAGAACATGTTATAAGTTCACAAACAATAACATAAGACACTTAGGAACACCCTGTGGCAATATTATTGATATCTATATGGATAATTTTCAGAAAACTCTAATTTTTATTACCTACATTTTAAAATTTTTTAAATGATTGAATGTCATTTTCGCAAATCGTATAAGTACTAAAAATTGAGCATTGGGTTAATTTTAATACCACCGTACTGATTATTTGTTGCATTTTTAAGAAAATAATAATAATTTCATGAGTTCATAGAGGTTTGATTGACATGAAACTGGTAGTATTTATAATTTATTGACCTATACCCAACTGGAAATTTACTTCTTAACACATTGTTACCCGACAATTTTACGCAGAAGCCATCTCATGTCTCTGGCTACTATTTCGTAATCGAATGTGGAAGTGAAATAGCTAATGCAAGTGCAAACTAGAGTTAACTCGTGTAAACTCGTGTAACCATGCGTTAATATTTTAACAAAAATTTATTTTAGTAACATTTTTTATAAATTATTATTCGTATATTTTAACAATTTTAACATTATTTAGATGATTATTGCTCTTATTTGCGGAAATTCCAGTAAATCATTCAAACACCAATTTTTCTTTAATTTCAGAAGTTTCTGTAACAAACAATCATAGTTTGCCAAAAAATTACTTCAATATATGAAATTTTCTATGATTATGTGTGAAAATACTAATTGATAATTCGTTAATTCACATGTTATCTGTTTTCATTCTGTGCATACAAATATAGCAATGCAATGCATGGAAATGTATACGGATTCTATTCGCAGCTTGTGTATTACTTGCCGTGAGTTTTCTACAGACACATGCTCTATAGCATATGCATTTCTACCCATGTTTACTGACATAGATATATTAGTGTATAGATAGTGAATAGCAGAATACTAGAATAATACCACCCCGTTTTTGAACATGTTTTACAGTAAGCAGAAATATATTATATTAGTGGTTTATTACCTGACTCTATCCACTTGATCCAACTTGAATCCAAAACTAGCAATAACTTGCACCACATCTCCAATATTTCCAGATTCGATTTCTTTCTTAATCACATCATAAATTGGAAAGCATCTACTCCAAATGGCCTCCATAAGGAACAAATTTTTACTCTTCGCCAGCTCTATTAACTCCGAACACTGTTTGAAGTTAAGAGTTAAAGGTTTTTCACACAGTACGTGCTTTCCATTGTTGAGCATCAATTTCGAAACATCAAAGTGTTGAGGATTTATTGTGCCAATGTAGACAATTTCTGAAATAAGAATATTCAATGCATAATTTTGACGTAAACGCTTGATTTTATTAGATTCACTCTCTCTTACCAAATCCTTATGAATAGTTATTTTTAAACATATATTCCCGCCGAGCATATGTTTGTAAACCAAGGCACTACGATTCGACGAGTAACTCAAACCTTGTATAAACATGTCTGTTATAACGGAAAACGATAATTTCTATATCGAATCTCTACATCATCACAACTCTGATGGATTCAACGTAGTTATAATCCTTTTAGGCGCGTAGTGTCTTTCAGCATCAGCTTGGCTCCCCGAGTCAAGTGCCAATGATATCAAATATTTATAAAGAAAAATTGTTTCTTAATATACGATTTTTAAGTAAAAATATATTTTATACATTGTTCAATGAAGCTTTCAAAAGTTTCGAAACAGGGAAAATAGTCAAAATATTTCCGAAAGAACAATCTTTGACATATTATCGGTTTGCGGTAAAAGAGGGCTTAAAAAAAATTCATAAGCTTCGAAAGACAATATAGTTACGGAATATAGAAATGTGAGTTTAGAGATAAAGAATCTTTGATAAAGAAAACAATGAATTTATCGAAGAAAAGCGCAAGAAGATTATGAAGGAATACGGTTTCGCACTTTAGCCAAATCTTATTGTTATTCGAGAAACTGTCGAAAAAGTCACAGAAACATACGCGCGCGCGCGCGTCATTCAAGCAGGGCCGCAGAAGTTTGCTAGTGTTATTAAGTTTAGTTCGTCTCATTCTGTCAATACAATTGCTGACCATAGCAGGCAATCACTGATCACAGAAAAATAATAACATTATAGATAGAACGTACGAATAAGATGTCCTGCGCGGTGAGAGAGGGCGAGAGAGTTTAGTTTCTGAGAAAACGCAAAAGGCGGAGGGTACCGTCTCGAGCGGGAAACGGGTTCTTGGCATCGTTGGCTGTGGGACTCGACTGGTCACCCAAAAAAGAAGTGATAACGGGGTCAACCGATCCCATAGATCGGAGAAGCAAATGCTTAGATCGATCTCTCTAGAGGATCGTTATTAAACGACATATTTTCACAAGGTAATTGATGCGAGGATAAGAGATCCCCGTGACTCTTATCCATAATTTAGATGTGTCATCGTTTCTCGCTCGTTCTTCTTAACCAAACATTGTAAATGCGCCTCAAAAAAAAAAAAAATAATATAGCGCAATAAAGTGTTTTTCAAGTGACAAGTAATTAAAGTCAGCAAATACGTCGCTCTATTTAGGTATCTTTAAGCAAAAATCCTTTCGTGAACATACCGACATCTGGATCCTTTGCAAGTTCTTCATAGCTTTCATAAGCTTTGCTGGCTCCGTGAAGTCTTGCAAACTCCTTTGCTCGTGATATATCTCGTGCGGCCACCGCAGCAATCTCATGCTCACTTTTAGATAGTGTTCCTAATGCTGTGCAGAAGTCATGAGAAATCTTTCCTGCAGCTGCAATACCCCATCGAGTAACCATCTAATTACAAAATAAGAGCAGGATTAATAAATCCACATTTATATCTTTGAATAATCAACTTATCTTTTGTATAACACAATTAATTAAAAATATTTTTCAAAGATTTCTTAATGTTTAATATAATTAAAATTATAATAATAAAACAGCTGTATGGAATGGAAATGTATAATATAATATATTGTAACGTTTATCGGTATTGCGATTTCGTACGCTGCGCATGAGTGTGCGAAATGGGATGCAGTTAAGTGCTCGAGGCTGGCAATTTTAAGAACTTAGGCGACACAGAATTGTATGATAAAATAAAATAGCAAGTGTTTATTGAATTATTGATGAAAGGTCTTTGAAATATGTCAATGATAATCGTCAAAAATAAATGTCGATATTGTACGAATGGATGGTCAAAGGTGCGTCCTACATTTGTGCTTGTCTATTCCCATATCGCTCTGAGCTATCGTAACGGAACAGAGGATGCGCCTGTTTCAGCAAGGTGGCGCTTAGCCTAACTTCTGGCTATGGCACTACGTGCAAATTGGCTAATCGCTACAAAGATAATAGATCAGAACCAAAATGGCGTCAACTAAAGTTTCTGAGGAAGGTCGTTGTATTCGCCTCAGAATTTTGATAAAATTTCTCCACGTACAGTGCTCGGCGGAATAGTATATACTAGTATGCTGGAGATTTCGACAAAATTCTTAATACTTGCTGATCGATGTAAAATGATGAAACTGATATGCTCTATCTCATATGTAAAAAGACGAGGTACATCCATTAATGGCTCTACGCATTTGGAATATGAGGTCACTCTGAGGACCCTCTTTGGACTGATTGCCTGATGACTGGACCGTCCTTGTTCTGATTGGCTGATTTTACGTATGTTGTGTCGTCACGCTACAACATTAGTTCCATTTTGAAGGACCATCTCCTTACTAACCGAAATGTAAAGAAGTCCCCTTAAACTAAAACTGATATCGCTTTGAACGTGATGCCATTAATCCCTGCGCGATCTTAAGCAAAATACGATCGTTAGTGGCTGTACCTCGTCTATTTGTATGATGCTCTATCCCAGAGGGCATAAATCGAGCGGAAATACTGTTAACGATTTTAATAATGTACGTTATCCTTTCGGACAGAAGTCACGGTTACTCACTTTCTTAACACTTTGAATTTTACAATATCCAAATTGGTTTTGGAAGCTCTATTTAATTATAAGAAATGATAGATTGACTAGCGAGAAGCGTTAATCATCTATCGGAATGTCTTGATATTATTGTTGGCAGGTTGACTTCCGAGAAAAGTTTTTCACTTATCGGTTGGTGTTAACACTATCGGACTGTCCTTGTTGTTCGTTTCTTACTAGTGCGCTCTCAATACTGGAGTACTGCTAATCTGTATCGTTACAATATACAAGGTGTCCCATTTTAAACTTAGACACTGCAATATGGCGAAAATAAGAAGTTTTCGGAAAAAATGTTTCAGAAAAAAGTTGTCGGGCTTGAAGGGGACTATCTCGTGAGATACCTGAATTTTTGTCCTGGGGTGGGTCCATTTTTTAAAATGAGAACCCCTTTTTTTATCGCAGATTCATGTTGTATAAAAAAAAAATAAACAAGTTTTGTTCTTGATCATTCTTCGATAAATCCCCTGCAAAATACGAAAAAGGCCCTCGAAGTTGAATTTTGAAATACGTTACAAATTCCAATTTTTTGTTAGGGATAATAGTAATATAGACTGGCGATTTGATAATCTGAATTAATATTGGGCCTCGCGACTGTTTTGGGCTCAATCAGGCCCAAAATTCATTAAAATCATAAAATTTAAATTCATATTAAAATCATTTTAACAAATGAGAATCCTGGCGCGTCTTGAGGTCAATCACGCGTTTGCATCGCTATCTCTCATGACCACCGGAGAAGTTCGAGTCGCATGTCTGTGCAAAAACATCAGTGCTGTGATATACAAGCTGCTTTTATCACGTATGTGACACAGTATAATGCCGTAGGAATATGGCACTTGATGCACTGTGTCGATAATACCAGCTTTGAACTGTAGAATTCTGGACCCGTACTGTCATACGTGATACTGTGACATTTTGAGACTTATTTTAGAAGAATTCAAATATGTTGCGACAATGTTACATCAATTCAAGCACAATCCTGAGATTTTTAAATGCAACTTTTAATTTTTATCTCCTATGGAACAAACTTTCTAAAAGTTTAACGCATTGACTGCAATTGTAAACATTATATTGAGCCTAAATGAATCACTATTAAAAAGCAAAGATTCTTACCTCAGTATTCGTATAACCACGCTTTATTTTCACATAACAAAACTAAAAAACCGTACGTGAACTCGGGTACATCCACAAAAGCCACGAGCTGGGAACAATGAAATAAAGAAATAGGGAAATGTCACTTGTAAACATGCGATGCAACTGCCACGGATGGTAGAATGTTGAACTACTTAGACGGACCTACTTACGGGCGTGATTTCCACTGCTGTATCCCGGCTGACCGCGGCCTTGATCCGCCTTCTTACAGTCTATTCTTTATGATGACGACTTACAGAGTTTCTATAGAGATGAGTAGGGAGATTATCAATCGACCGATTTTCGTGGCCTTACTTTTATTCTGGTGTCGGCGCACCACTTTAGCGCAGGGTCCTCGAGGCAGTTCCACGGTTTTGATTGGTCGAGTATACATATAGCATAGTCATACTACGCGTGAGAATCTGGAGTCCTTGTTTTGGCGTATCGACGCGCCACCTGAACGGAGAATCTTGAACTAGTACCACGTTTTTGATTGGTCGAATGACGAATACGTGAGTAGTATGTTCCACGAGATCCGCGATTTGGAACCGGGTGAAAACTTGAATAGTGAGACTTGTATTTAGCTTTTTTTTACTGGATATTACATAAACAGTAGTAATGAGGAAGCCAATTGTGCCGATGCTAATACCATTAATATCCATTGTTTCATTAATTAACTTAGGATTCATTGTATACAACGGGTACGTACATTGAAAACGCAAATCGGGGTACCAGGTTCAGCAGCCGGGTGTTATTTAATTTATATTTTCTTTAAAAAGACCACATTGTGACCACGGAACTGTGTAAACAAAAAATAAAATGGATATATCTATGTACGATAGTAATGCAAAAGCATCGGCGAATGAAACGAGATTTCTGGAAATATAAGTTTCCCGACTTCTCCAACGTAATGACCTAGCGGCGCGCATACATGGTAATAAGTCACCATGCGAGAGTTCCGGGGTTCGATACCTTTCCACTGCATTATTTTTATTTTTATTCATTACCTATGCTTATTGATTCACCAAATTAACTTACGATTCATTAAATACACGATTATATTAAACTATAAACATTTTGTTATCTTATATCGTATAAATACAATAAATAAGTACATGAATCAGCGAGCGTTTCTTCTTCCCGCGAGTTTTCATGTGACAAACACCTATGGCAGGCTGTTTCATTTTTTAATAGCATAAATAATATTCGGACGAATAAAGAAGACATTACAATAAATTACCAAAAACAAAATTATACTTATTAATCTCGGGCATAAATTTATGAGCATATAAGAATGAACCATTTATCTTTTTTAGGTGAGATGAAACAAATAATGAATCTGGCTAGGGATTTTTTTTCATTTAATTTTTATTCTTCAAGATTACGGAAAGATAATATTTTTAATACATCGAATTATCAAGGGCGACTGAAGTGCTAGTTGGAAGGAAATGGTGTACTGAAAGGAGGAAGGGAAGGAAACAAAAGGGGTTCGTGGACAAAAAGTGTCGGTAGAGGAGGAGACTTTCTTCTACATTGACGAGTGCAGTGAAACACAGAAAGTGATGAAAAAGAACTTGGTAGATGATCTGAAAGAGTGAGTGGACAGTAGCAGAGCTGAGAGAATGCAGCAAAAAATAAATAATGCGCTACGGGCAAGGAAACCAATAATGGCCCTGTGCGAGTATGTGGCGGAATAGGAAAGACTAGCAGGGAAGATAAGCGCAGAATAGAAGGGAAGCTTAAAAAGGAAATATGTGAAGGAATGTGGTACGGAAAAACAGAAAAAAAATAGAAAATTAAAATATAGATTTAAAAGGAACGATGTATGGGAAGGGGAAATGTAAAAACCCGCAAGAGTGTACTACGGAAAAAAGCAATACTACTAGTACATCGAATTATCAGAAAATTATATCCAGATATAAATTTAATTCTGAATTATTTTTTACATCAGAACATACTGATCATTCGAGATATTAAACATAAAATTATCTTTCCGTAGGCTTGAATAATAAAAAATGACTAAATTGAATCAAGCTACTCAAATATGTATTAAATTAAAAAATTTCTAAGCAGATACACTATTTATTTCATTTTACCTCACATATAAAATAATTGTGTGATTTTTTAACGCTTCTCCTTTTTTTACCCGACATCAATAAGTGCAATTTTTTTTGGGACATATTTTTTTACTGTTTTTTTTTTTATTCGACTGAATAGTATTTAAAATATTACAAAGTGAAACATCCTACCATACGTGCGGGTGTTATTAAATTTCTTTTTTTATCCAGACCATGTTGCGATCACGGTATATTGAAACAAAAATTGAAATGGAGAAATGTGTTTAAGTTAGAAACGCAAAAGCGTTAAGCGAATAGAACGAGATTTCTCCCATCGCTGTCAATTTTTTTCTCACAGATCATCTTCATGAGAGATCATGGTGCAACAAGTGGGGTTGCTGAGTGTAACCGGCTTTGGATCACTATAGATCAAAAATATACATTAGCCGCGTTGGCAACGATTCAGCTTCGTAGATTTCGTTTAGCCACCGTACTGTTATGCCGTGGCGAACTGTATTGTCATAGATTCAATACGACATACAAGGTTCCGCCGCTATGACTTCACGAACGGATTTTATTAATTAAGGAATCAGTATAGAACAGACAATTTTTACTTTATTTCTCTAGAGGACCTTCTCTTACAAATTCACGACTGAAACTGTCCTTAGATGTTACGTTTTCTAATAAGGTAAACTTAGTCTAACGGGAAAGAGGAATAGGAAGGCAAGGGTTTTTTGTGTAATTGGGAAATTCCTATTTTAAAAATGCAGGGAACAAGGGTTTGTATATTTTTGGGATTAAGGATAGTTTTATGATAGGAAAGGTAGGGAATTTTCAGGGTAACGGTTCCATAATGGCTATTTTATAATAGAGGGACATAACAGTACGAGCTGTGCGCGTCAACTCAACTTGGCGATAAACGAGAGTTACAACGCTAGGCATTAGCAGCGCACTCAAACGCGGAACGCTTACAAAGAAAGCTTACTACTGTTTGAGTAACATATCAAGCAGTTAAATTGCTTCTTAAATTGAAAAAAACCGGCAAATCCGACCGAAATTGTGAGCCAAAAGCAAGATAACCTCAATAATACGGCTCCCCATGAGGCAGAGCTTTTGGATTTCACGAGAGTCATCAGTACCCACCGCAAACGTAAGATGGCGCCACTGGGGGGGCAGACGTGTGGGATTGCGGTAAACAGGTAGGTAGAGAGTTCTACACTTTAATTACTCACTCAATACTTTATTAGATCTCTCGTGCTACACGTGTTAGGCAACGACTGACTAGTCCCTTAACGCTACCGCTGTGGCGCTGCTGGTACTTCCTGTCGCTGGCCAATGGCGATCGTCGTTGGCGCCACACTACTCCCCCTTTAGTGACGTGCTAGGGACGGCATGATGTTTGTCCTGCCTTTGCGCTCATACGTACGTAGTCCAGCTGGTCGCTGCAGGGGTGGAGGAGCCGATGAATCACCTCGCGTACAGGTGCCTTGCCTCAGTGATGGTTGAGAAGTTGGCTGCTGAGATGCTGATTGTGAAGTCGGTGGTAAGGTCGACGATGCCGTATCTTCTTTGAGCATATAGGCTGGTTTGAGCCGTTCCGTTGTGACGTTGACTGCAGACTGACCTACTTGTATCTGAAAGACTCTGTCGCTGAGACGTTGCAGGACCTTATAAGGTCCTTCGTATGCTGGCTCCAGCGGTCTCTTGGTAGCATTGGTCCGCAGCAGGACATGTGTGCAGGTCTGTATATCCTTGTATGCAAACAAGCTCTTTTTGTTGTGGTGCGCTCTAGGTGTGAATCGGACACGCGCCATGTGTTTACGGAATCTCTCTGCAAAGATCTGTGGAGTTGCTGCGTCTAGGTCACGGTACACTAATTCTCCTGGAATCCTGAGGACCGTGCCGTAAACTAGTTCTGCTGTTGAGCTTCCAATGTCCTCCTGGAACGCAGTTCTCAATCCGAGCAGGACCATAGGTAAAGCTTCCGTCCAGTCGACGCAGTTGTGGCAGCTTAGGGCCACCTTCAGGGACCGGTGCCAACGCTTGAGGATCCCGTTTGTCTGCGGATGGTATGCTGTAGATCTGGTGTGATTGCAACCTAATAGATTCGCTAGCGCCGTGAAAGCTTGGGACTCGAATTGGCTCCCTTGGTCCGTGGTGATGGTTTCCGGAGCTCCATATCGGGGTACTCAGTGTGTATAAAAGGCGTTTCTGATGGTGTCTGCTGTTGCTTCTTTGAGTGGAACCGCCTCCGGCCATTGAGTGAAGCGGTCAATCATTGTCAAACAATATTTGTAACCTCTGGTTGATGGTAAGGGTCCCACTAGGTCCAGATGTTCGTGTGAAAATCGTTTCCCCGGTACCTTCACATGTGTGTCCTGGTTGCGGGTATGACGGGTCACCTTGTTCAGCTGGCATGGAAGACAGGTGCGAGCACGTGTCACGATATCCTTCTTCATGTGAGGCCATACGAAGCGTTGCCTGACTAAAAGGCTAGTGGCCTTGCCGCTGGGATGTGACAGGTTGTGGCACATATCGAATATTCTCTGGCGTAAAGGTCCAGGAACGTATGGACGAGCTGTGCCTAGGGATACGTCACAGTATACTGTCGACTCGGATCCGTCGATGCGCAGAGGCTGAAGTTGCAGTGCCGTTGTTGATTGCAGTAGGCGTTGCAGCTCTTCGTCTTTTCGTTGTTCCTCTGCCAGTTCCTTTGTGTCGGTAATAACTGGTAGTGTTAGGGCTTCGATTCTTGACAGTGCATCGGCTGGTATGTTAGTTTCGCCTGTAATGAATCGGATATCTGTAGTGAATTGTCCGATGTAGTCCAGGTGCCTATACTGGCGGAGCGTCGCCTTGTCTGACTTCTGATGAAACGCGTACGTTAGCGGCTTATGATCAGTCCTAATGCAGAGGTTCTGTCCTTCGAACATATGCTTAAAGTATTTCACCACCCCATAGGCTGCTAAGAATTTTTGGTCATACGCGCTGTACTTGAGTTCGTTTGGGTGTAGTTTTCGTGAGAAAAATTCAAGTGGCTCCCAGACTTTTCCAGTAGATTGTCCGCGGACTGCGCCAATGGCTACGTCGGAAGCTTCGGAGGTGATTGCCAGGAGTGCTTTCTCGCGAGGGTGAGCAAGTAGTGCAGCATTTGCTAGCCTTTGTTTGCACTTATCGAAGGCATCGGCAGTCTGTGGTGCCCATGGAATTGGCCTTTTATCCTTCTTCTTGCCTTCCTTGAGGAATGTGTACAGTGGTGCCTGTATGCGTGACGCATCTTTAATAAATCTTCGATAGAAATTCAGCATGCCCAGGAAGCGCCTGAGTCCATCCACTGTTTGTGGTTTGTCCATGTCCGTTATTGCTTGTACCTTGTCCGGGAGTGGTTGTGTACCGTTGGCTTTGATTCTGTAGCCTAGGTAATCGATTTCTGATTTCCCGAATTGGCATTTCGCAACATTGATCGTAAGTCCGTAGTCCCTTAGACGTTCGAACACCAGCCTTAAGTGTTGTAGGTGCTCGGCTTCGTTCGATGAGGCAATGAACAGGTCATCAATATAGCAGCGTGTGAAGTCCAGTCCTCTGAGCACTTCATCCATAAAGCGCTGGAAGGTTTGAGTAGCGTTGCGCAGTCCGAATGGCATCATTGGAGACTCAAAGAGACCGAAGGGTGTAGTGACCGCAGTCTTTGGTATATCCTCTTCTGAAACTGGGATCTGGTGATATGCACGTTTGAGATCAATCGTCGAGAAGATTTTCTTACCTCTGAGATCATTGGCTATGTCATGGATATGTGCAATCGAGTGTTTATCCGGGAACGTAATGGAGTTTAATCTTCTATAATCACCGCATGGACGGCATTCCCCTGATTTCTTTTTTTTCCATGTGAAGCGGGCTGGCGTATGGACTCTTGGATGGACGACAGATTCCCTGTTCCAACATGAGACTGAATTCTGCCTTGGCTATCTTCAGTTTTACTCGATCCAACCTGCGTGGACGTTCAGCTACTGGTGGTCCTTTAGTTTCAATGTGGTGCGTCACTCGATGCTGTATTTGCACATCAGTCCTGCAGGGCGAAGTTATTTGTGGAAACTCTGCTAGGAGCTTCTGATATAGGTCGTCATGTTTAACAGTCGCTATGTGAATCGTCTTCCTGGTTATTTCTCCCGTTGCTTGGTGCTTCGATATGCCATCCAACAGACGTCGATTTCTGAGGTCGACGGTGAGGTTATGTTTCCTCAGAAAGTCGGCCCCGATGATGGGTTGTTCTACTTCGGCGACGCAGAATTCCCAGTTGTGTAACTTTGATAGTCCCAGCTCTAGGATTAATGCTCTGGTACCGAATGCTTTAATGGGTGTACCGTTTGCGGCATAGAGTTTGTAATCTGACTGGTTGATATGTCCTTTGCAGACTTTGCGTGGCAGCACCGAGACTTCAGCGCCAGTGTCAATAAGAAACCGCAGGCCTTTCCTCTTATCGTGCATCGTAAGACGGTTTGATTCCGGACCACCCGTCACTGCGTCTACGGAGGGTGGCTTCTGGCGTCTGCTCTGCTGCTCATACCGACAGTTGCCTCCGCAGTTTCGTGCCTTTTCGCCGAATCTGCGATGATAAAAACAGACATTATCTGCGCAGTGAGAGCACTTATCTTGTTTTGTCAATGTAGCTCGCTGCATTATCGACCGTCGGTTGTTGTTGGGTTGCCTTCACTGGAGCGACTCTACTGCGTCCTCCCCTGTGGTTTCCATGATCGAAAGCTCATCAGAGGTGGCAATTTGTGAGATGCGTGGCCTAATTGCATCCATGACCCGGTCGGCGTGTGCAGCCAACTTAGCTAGGTCTCTTTCAGTGCTGGCAGCAAGTTGTATCCTGAACTGTTCTGGCATCTTGTCCAGCAGCATGCAGCGTAGAGTGTCATCCGATACTCGTCCTCCTGCCAAATGCTTTAGGGAGTTTAGCAACATGGATGGCTTCTGTTCTACCATATCGAGCGTCTGCATCTTATTCCATTTGCTGTATTCCGAATCGTCGTAGATAGAGAGCAATCTATCCTTGAAAACGTTGTATCTGTTGTCATCTGGCGGGCTAGTGAGGATGTCAGATACCTGGTTGACTACTTCAGGGTCCAGGCTCAGTGCCAGGTGTCGGAATTTTGAGGTCCGTGCATTTTTTGATATAAATTTCATATTAGACCAGTGTCAACTTTCTACATAGACCATATTAACAATAAATCGTAAAAATAATCACGGTAAAAGCTCAATAACAAACATACAGTATTAGAATACTATTAATACGTGCAAAGTAAATACTTTGGAATTCCTGGCACGGACCCGCCAAGTAGTACTCGATAAGGAATCACCTGAACTTTTATTAATTATCAAATCACCATTAAATCATAATTAAATACGGGAAGCAGTAGTAATCTAAAAGAGTAACGAAAACGTTATAGGAAATTTTGAAAATACAATTAAAATGATGGGCCAGTGCTAGATCATATAATAGGAAGACGCGTAGTGACTTACGTACTTGGCCTCAATAATATGATATCAATACTTTTTATTGGAGGAATTCACAGCATTCCTGTACTTGGCGTAGTTTTTTACACGTAAGTGTTTTTCGGGAGATTATCATTACTGCGAAAAATGCGTTTGGAAATTATGCAGATTTCTACTAAATCTGTAATAGCACTTGTTAATTTTCCTTGGCACCTTTAGTTTGCAAACAACTGAGTGATTGATTCGATATTAACAATTTTTTGCATTGTATACATTTTGTAGATTTAATTACCTTTCTTGGAATAAATCCTGAGATATAAGCAATGATAACTTTTATATAGGCTTGATTAATTTTTAAGAAAACTGAAGGAATACAATGATTGTGATCTGAAAGTACTGCTGAAATTACTATTGAAGAAGTCACTTAGCAAATGTCATCACCAGAATCTCTATTATCGATATTAGCAATATCAGAGGTATCTGGATTGATGGTGATGGAACTACACTGACTTTTTTAAACTTTTTCGTCCTCTTGTTTGTAAATTATTTTCTGTATTTGCAAAATACAAGTCCCATCCTGAGAAACACAATTGGCATAATCCGAGCTGCTGATCTGAGCATAAACCAGTAACATTTTTAATGCAGATTCAAACTGCTTACAAAAAATAGTTCCAGATGATCCTGTGATAATATGTATGTAAGCAAATATGGAAAGTCTGATGATGAATGGTTTTAAGAAACACTGATTGCACACTCCATTAAAATAATGAGACCATAAAATCCTAATCTACGACTTCCATTTAAGATTGGTATTTCCTTATGCTTTATTGCTTTTATATAATTGAAGAATTTGCTCACTTTATTTCACATTTGTTGGATGTTACTTTGATTAATGTAAGACTTGCTTAGCACTTTTGAAAAAGCTTGTCGAGAATTCCGTAAATCAAATATGTCAATTCATCAAGTGGGAGTTCCCGTAGCGCAAGTGAACAGTAGGTCCAGATTGGTCCATATCGTCCACATGGTTTCGAAGATCGACATATAAGTAGTACTCAGAAGTACTGGACTGCTCACTGTAGCCGCAGAAAGTCCAACAGGGAATAGAAAGAGAGAGAGCGAATCGTGAATACTGTTCTGTCCTTCTCTTGGGCAGGAGCGGAATCAGGAATAAGAGAACCTCGCGCGGTGAAATCTATGTTTTATGATGAACTTTATATATATTTTATAAGTTTATGAATTGAATTAATCTTATATTAACCATATAATTTAAGGTTATATTTCTACTTCAGTAATTTTTGAAAGCTTATCATATTGGGCTCAAAATATAGGTCTAGCGATAGTCTACACTTTATACAGCGAATCACCAATTTTTAAATAATACTGAATTATGATAGACTCAATTATGATAAACTGATCACTATCAGCTTGATCACCACATTTGTAGTTTGACTGTAACGTACATTCTAGGTGCCATAGAGTAATCTTTCACATGGTTCTTATTTCGTATATTACAGTCCTGAAGTCCTTCCATCGAGAAAACTTTCAACCAATAGAAAAATGATAGAAAAGGACAGAACGGTATTTACGATTCCCTCTATCTCCTTCTAATCTCCATTACACTTTCTGCGGCTACAGTGAGCATGTAAGATCGTGGTCAAGGGGGGGGTTGACACTGCAATGGGCTATAGTGAAACATAGAGTAGTGATATAACCTCCCGATCAGATGGCGCAACGGTGGCGTGCGCATGCGCAGCAATGCGCAGTCGCCATCTTGTAGGAAATAAGTTTGTTGTGTAAACAAGTCACTGTGCGTCACTGTCATTCGATTCGGCGACGGCTTTGTATCTATGAATTTACGCTGGTGAATGTTGAAGTGTGTTCAGTGCAATTACAGTGCAGAGTTTTGTCTGTGGGTGTGATTGTGTTCAACATCCAGAACATTTACTTGGTGGAACTTCTTTGGACGAAGATTTGCAACAATTGCGACAACTAGACGGAGGCTACGCGAGTCGTTTTTCCAGGCTAACCTTATCTTATACTTTCTTACTGTTCTATTCTCATCTGTCTACTCTGTTTTCTTTTCTCTTATT
>JASANN010000431.1:0-32016 GCA_031762395.1 Calameuta pygmaea
TGAGAAGTTCTATAGTTCCCGGTCTCGTTCTAAGGCTTGCTTTGGGAACCAGCGGTGAGTAGCGGAGAACCTCTGCCTGCCCAAGCTACACGACGGGATTTGCATTGTCGACGGAGACGATGATCACGAAATCCTACTTCCAGACTCGCCACTACGATTTAGCGCCATGATTTTCGTATCGCCTAAAACCGTAGCGAGAATGTTGGTAACATGTTATTCCGCATGAGACATTTGTTACACATATTTCCGGTTTTGTAAGGTGATTTTAACTCTATTTCTTACGCGACAGGTTATTCGGACGTTGCTGTCCATACTTGGAGAAAATTTAGGCACGATTTCCATGAGCGGTTTTCGAAATTCGCACTTTTTCGGGTATCCATTCGAGATTCAATGCGTATAACAGTGATTCTGGTAAGTGCTGGGAACTTCCACTCGAGTGAGCTATTGCAATAACCTTATTTTCCGAATGGCACCGTGCAGACTTTACCATCTGTTTTTTGCCAATTTTGTAAATTCTGCATCTATTTTTGGTTAGCGTTTGTAAAAATGTCAGGCATTGAGGGAAAAAATGTTATTTCGCTTTAAAAATGTTATCTTATTAATCTTTTCCTGTATACTGTTAATGACAAGTTTTTCATTTTTGACAGTAATTTCTATAGTTTATTGAATCATTGACTCTGTTATGAGATTAGTTTGTCTCATTATAATATCTTGATAATGAATTTCTATAAAAGAATTGCGTCATTTTCAAATAATATAATGTTTCTTTCTGTTTTATATTTTATTTATTAATATATACTTATGTTGTATCAATGCCTGCTATGGTATTTCAATGACATTTAATACATTGTGTATTAAATTATCTATTTTTGTTATAGAAAACATAACCTTAATTTTACGCATATCATTTAATCTCTTTGTTTGTTGCTCAGTTTGTTAATTAACTTTTACAATTAATCTAAGTTTCATATTGCTCTTAGCTTTGAAATTTCTTTCTTTTTGTACTAACAATTACATTATTTTTCAGAATTAATATCACGGAAGGTAGATATCAAATTCTATTGAACAAACTATTGTATTGAAGATTCTCTTGAAATTTATGAGAATTGTATATGAAGATAAATTTCAAGTACTAAGATTCAAGAAGAAAATATCGATAGATATTTGATATACAACAAAGCCAATTAAGCAGTCATCATTTTCAAATACTGAGAGAAAATGTCTGAAACCAATGATAGCGCTGGTACAAACAACGCATGTGTTGTTTGCTATAAAAATGTTGAAATATTTAGTATTGGCAAATGTGATCATCCAGTCTGCCATGAGTGCAGTACACGCATGAGGGTATTATGCCGACAAAATGAATGCCCAATATGTCGTCAAGACTTGCCAAAAGTTGTCTTTACACGTAACATCAAACCCTTCCGACATCTCAGAAAAGGAAACTTGCTGGATGCCCGGTACAATATATATTTTGACAGTGAAGATCTCCAAGAAAAGTTTGTAATGTTGTTAGCACACACATGCAGTATGTGCAAAGAAAGACAGGTTTTCAGCAATTTTAGCAGTCTAAAGGATCACATGAGAAGAACGCACGAGCTACACTATTGTGACCTTTGCGTAGAAAATTTAAAGGTATAAACAATGAGTACCTAAGAAACTACTAGGTAAAATAATATTTATCATTATTGTGTTTGACGTAAATTTTGTTTTTGCTATAGATTTTCTCCCATGAAAGGCGCTGCTATACCAGGTCAGACCTTGCTCAACATCGTAGGAAAGGTGATCTGGATGATAAAAGTCACAAAGGTCATCCTCTCTGCGAATTCTGTGACCAACGATACATGGACAATGATGAGCTCTTTCGTCACTTGCGCAAGGACCATTTGTACTGCCATTTTTGCGATGCAGACGGACTCCATCAGTACTATAGTTCGTACGACTATTTGCGCGACCATTTTAGGCTAGAACACTTCCTCTGCGAGGAAGGTTCATGTGCAACGGAAGAGTTTACTAGCGTCTTCAGGACGGATATTGATCTCAAAGCGCACAAGGCCAGCACTCATGGTAAACAGTTGGGCAAAGCAGCAGCAAAGCAAGCTAGGACGTTGGAGTTTGAGTTCACCTTGGCGCCACGTGGTGATAATCGAAATCACAGAAGACCACCAGGATCGCACAGTGCCAGGAACTCTAGAGATTACAACAGCGGCAGAGACTACAATAGCGGTAGAGATTATAACGCCAGCAGAGACTACAGTTCCAGGAATTATCATCAGGAAGATGGTGCTGTAGGAGGTTTAGAATATTTCCTTGCAGAACAAGAGCCGATGTTCGTTCGTCAGCCATCTGTAGATGTTCAAAGTACCCAGGAGTTTCCCACGCTGGGTAACGCAAGTGCTCCCGTACCGAATGTTGCTCAACAGAAGAGTCGAGGAAACGTAACGATCCGCAGCACCCTGAGGCCTCAACCATTAACTGTAACTGATGAAAACTTTCCAGCCTTGGGACCAGAATCAACAAGTACTGGTACCATTTCAAAAACTGTTAATCTCAGCGTGTCTAGTTCCAACAAACCTGGTCCTAGTAGGATGCAACGTCAGCAGGGTACATCCTCCAACTTATCCATACGTGTTAATCACAAACCTAATGGTACCGTGACGACGAGAGTATCTGGTCCTAATATTCGGATTAGACCATCTACCTTATCCATGGATTCGGACTTTCCTGCATTAGGGCATGCTGAACCATCTACGAGTACAAATACTGCACAGTGGACTAAGGTGACCTGTTTAAAACCAGCCCAAAATCCTACAACAAAATCAAAGAAAGTCGCTTCACCGCCTTTGGCTCCTTCGCCTCCACCTATTCAATCAGGAGAAGATTTCCCTAGTTTATTGAAGCCGTCGAAGTCGAAAAAACAGTCAACCATATCTGTCGTGCCTGCTACACCTACCTGGACTCAGCCACAGTGTTCAGATAACTCAGATGCAAAAACGACGAACGATGCGATGAAAGGCAAAGCGAAAAAGAAAAAAGCCAAACAAAATTCTAATGGCAATAGTTCTAGCGGTAACGAGTTCAGTGGTTCAAAAACAAATTCAAGCAGTATGCCAGCAGAGAAAGAAACGTCCAAAAAGACCAACGATACCTCGAAAAAGACAAAGACATCATCGAAGAACGATAATGCAAATAATAAAACCAGAAATATCCCATCGACCTCAACGGACAGCCAAGAAAATTCTGCGAGATTCGGCAAAAATACAGAATCAACAAAGAAGGACGAAGAGCAAACGAAAAAGGACAAGAAGAAGAACAAGAATAATACAAATGAAGATACTACGTCATCCGCCCCGAATTCTTCAAGTAATACTTCCGGTTCTACCAGTACCAGTTCTAACGGTGTCCAAAGGAAGCGCTCAGAACTGAAAATAGACAGTTTGAACTCGACAATTAACAATATTAATAAACCGGAAGACTTTCCAGCGTTAGGAACAAATACAAGCAGACCACCAGGATTTACGAATCCACCGCCAGGATTCACATCGGCGCCATTACCTCCACCCGGCTTCTACGTCAAGCTCAATAGCGTGCAACAACCGGAAAGCAATAACGGTTTAACGTTTACTAATAGTTCCGGCGAGAGTTATTCTATTTTGCCAAACAGCGACAAAGAGGAAAATGTATACAGTTACGTACCGCCACCTGATTTCCCAAAACGAAATAAAAATCTCGTGGCTAAAGTAACGGAAGTTCTGGGCCAACAAGAACAAATAGACGAGTTCCGGTACCTAAGTGGATTATTTCGACAAGGTACCTGCAGCGCAGAGGATTATTATAACCACTGTCGAGATGCTATGGGTTTATCAGCTTTTGCCAGCGTATTTTCAGAATTACTTGTGCTTCTACCAGACATTGATAAGCAGCAGGAACTCTTCAAAGTCCATAAAAAGGAAGGTGCGGGCAAGGTCAAAGGTTTAGAAATGTGTGCGACCTGTGGTCAAGTACTAAAAAATGGTTCGGATCTCAGAGCTCATCTCACCAGTCACACCCTGGAAAATCATTTTCCTGCCTTAGGTAAAGCTGCACCGGTACAGAATAATGCCTGGGTGAGAAAGTGAACGCAGCCAATAAAATACCGTGGAATATATATTATAGCTAGACGAAAACAATGATTATCATTAAGCTGATGTTACGCGTGAACTACATTAATGAGTCTGCGAGATGACAGTGATACCAGGGTAATAGAGTTTAATAATGAAGCGTGACTAAAATTGTAGCAGCGTGTAATAGTCGGCTTAACGATACCAATAATTTAATGTTTATGCCATTTTTCTCGCGGTTTTGGAAGACTATGATTTTTCCTAAAAACCATGAAAATTCAGCTAAACTTTTCTTACGCTTTCGATCAATCGCATTAACGATAATATCGAAAACCTAACGTTATCAACCTGTAGGGAAACTCCGCCTAGATTGCCTAAATTAGAACCGCTCTATGCTTGTCAGATAGCGATACTACTATGAAAAAGAAAAAGAATTTTTTTTTTAAATACAATTTCATAGAGAACGTTACTGCCCAAATATGAATGGAGATATAGTCTCCTTAAATTTTACAATTTACAAAAGTAATGAAAACTATATACATTGATTAATGTTCTGACAGGTCAATATGAACTTAATCTGTAAGATATATATATATTTACTTTTGATTTTATCATTTAATCCACAAGTGTTCCGATACCGCTGAGAAATTACGTGCATGACTATTCACGAACCAAGTGGTTAGGCGTTCGCAAATAATAATGTTTTACGCGAATATTTTGTAATTTACGTGAAATACGTAAACGCCGTGGCGTAATGTACATAAGTATCTAGAATTGTAATTAAGATTTCTCGTGTAATTATTTTGTGGCCGTTTGTGGGACGTAGAAGAGCTCTGTAATATTGAACAACGCAAACAGATAACACCAAACGTTAACGGGAATCGTTTAATAAATTTTAGAGAAACTCGTGTTGTACGACGAAAGTGCTGTTTTGTACAATAATAAAGTTATACGTAAGGATCTAATTGTGTCACGTTAATTTAGCGCTGTTTTACAAATTAGTGATATCAATTAACCACGCGTACACATTGAATATAATTACTCTTGGAGTGAAACTACAAGTCAATACTTTTGAATATTGAGAAAGATTTTAAGAGATACATAATATTTAAAGTGGCCATTTAAGGTTTTTGTTATAGTTTTAAGTATTTAGATAGGATGTTTAGAACAAATTGTAATAAGAATAATTGAGCTGATCCGTTGGTATAATATACTTTATTTATTTTCTCATCGGCTTAGAAGCTAGCACTTTTAAAATACTAACCGTTATCTTCATTATAAATGAATGCATGGATTCCAAATGGAATCCGTGCGAATTCAATTAAAATTTCTCAAATATTCCTTTTCAAACCTTATGTGTTAATATTAAACTATTCTTACATTTCATTTTTTTTTTAATCATAGTACAAACAGTCTGCGTGTATGAAGATCGAATTTTACACCATGTGTCATTCTTGAAAAGACGGCATGGACGTGGAGAAAAATCACGCAAGCGCCTGCGTATCGATATAGAGATGTTTCAAAAGTGGTACAAATACTTTATCCCATAGATATATTCGGTATATGAGATTATTCAGAATAATAGGAAACATTGCAGAGATGTATCATTTAAGAAATAAAATTGTTACAGCATACATCGATACATGAAGATCCTGTTTTTTTTTTTTTTATTATTTCTCCAAGAAATATAAATGATAAATGGAATGATACATCATTGGCGCAGGCTACTTTTTATTAATAAAATATATATAGTTATTGATGTGGTTCAATCAGGGATGAAGTGCGAAAAGGATATTAATCGATCATTATTAATTAAATTTTGGATTATAGCCTTATAACGCGTTACATTCAGGTGAGCTGCCATGCACGCCACATAACATGGATTTTCTACAGCATAGACATCTTTATAATCGGACCTAGTTGTATCTTCGATGCATGAGTTCTCTAGATGATAGACATGAATACATTATTTTATTTATACTTTCGATAGAGTACGGATGATCTCAATTAGAGTATCCCATAAAGTATAAAGTATTCACAATGATTTGAACTGATTGTATATGAAATTCAATTATGACAGTTACAGCCTGAATGAATGGCAAAGATGATATTAACATGGTCATGTAGATTAATAAAATTCTACAAGATCCAAATCCTCCTTAGTTACGTCCATGCCTGACAAATGAATCAACGATCTTGGTATGCATATTCAAAAGTAAAGTTATCACTTTTTAGCAAGTTCATTGCTTAGCCAATCAAGACCCTCATAGAGGCCATGTCCTTGGGTCGCACAGGTACTTTGAATATACCAATGAATACCTCTCAAAGAATTCAAACCTAACTTATCAGTTAGCTCTGCTGCAGACATAGCATTCGGTAAATCCTGTTTGTTAGCAAAGACGAGTAGTACAACATCCCGCAGTTCATCTTCCTTCAACATATTGGCAAGTTCTCGTTCAGCTTCAGCGATTCTCTCCCTGTCATTGCTGTCCACAACGTAGATGAGTCCTTGGGTATTTTGAAAGTAGTGCCTCCAGAGTGGTCGAATTTTGTCTTGGCCACCAACGTCCCACACAGTGAAGCAGATGTTTTTGTATTCAACAGTTTCAACGTTGAATCCAATGGTGGGTATCGTAGTAACGATTTCACCCAATTTCAACTTGTACAGAATGGTAGTTTTTCCAGCTGCGTCAAGTCCCAACATTAGGATTCTCATTTGCTTTTTGCCAAAAAGGCGAGTGAGCAGACTACTGATGGTTAGGCCCATGATGTCTTCTTTTCAAGATAATACGCACCGAACCTCAAAGTTTATACCTGGAGCGTCCGGGTCCCTCCCACAGGCAACCCGCAAATAAAACTCGTGTTGCTTACTCTTTTAATCTCTAGAGACACTAAGGACACGTTATCACCAAATTTATAATGGCGATACGCATATGAACCTTTAATTTTCACTATTTAGAATATACTTCTGACTCACTCTTGGAGCAAACGCAAACGTCACCGTACGGCAAGCACAGTCCCGGAAATAGCTGGCAGAAATCGCCACGCGCACCGCTCTCTACCTTATAAAAACTTTATCTAATGCTACTATTAATTAATTTCATCCATAACTACAAATTCCTTGTGGTACAATAGTTCTGTTTAATGATATTTATATGCACTGCAGTTGTTATATAGTTTTAGTTATTGTAACTTATAAAAAATAACTGGAAACTGCATTTGTCGTTCTACAGGTGACTCATGATATCCATCTTTGAATAGCGCCAATTTTAAAATTAAATGTGTGCAGCAAAATTTTTCTTTTACTATACCCATACATAATTTGACATCACACAATCACGAATGATTAGCTTGTACGATCGATATCCGCACGTTTTATTCGAGGAGCGCATTTATCGTTCTTTCTCAGCTACTCGGAAACATCGGAAGACACTCAACAAATTTTTTTCCTTTTAATTACCAAATGTTAGCCTAAAAACTATTATTTTCGTAAATTATGTAAACCATTATCCCCAACGATTTCCAGGAAAAACTCACCTAGAACGAGCTCAAATCTTGTTTTTCTGCCAACATCCTGACAGCCAGACCAACAATGTCAGGGAACGTGGACAATCGCCGCTAACGGATATTCCTGGAGTAGCCTTGAAAACTTTTGTGATATCAGCAGCAACTTTTAAGGCCTGGGTACCGCCAGGCAGACTTTACGACACTGACGTGTTATTTTATCGTGAGTGCTTCACTTCATACGGATTCGTCAACCACATACTTAACTGTAAAAATCAGGTTGATATAAGCCCTAACATTTAATTATTTAGGGAACCCCCTGTCCTCTGTTTTGAGATTTCCTTATCAAATATCAAGGAAAATTAGTACCTCCACCAATCACAGAATTACAAGCATTTAAAACCCCAGTAAAGACAGTGTAACAATCGGCAATACTAAAACTTCATATTCAAAAATGTAATAATTATATAAATCGCTGCCTTGTAAATCACCTATAAATAACCGTTACTTCCACTTTTTCAAGCGCGATAATTAATCACTAAAATTCACCGAGTCAATTGCCTATTTTATATTTCAGATCTCAAGATATGATCAACATCAGAAATCTGGGATTAAAAAGCAGACTGTAGTATTCTCCGTATAGCTCTGAACTAAATATTTTATTTTATAAAAATTGACAATTAAACATCAAAGGGCCCATAACCGAGCCTACGATTATTCTTAACACGATGGTAAATAATTAAAATGTCATATAGCAAAAAGAATGATTAATCTCTAAAATCTTACGCTGGAAATACCTTATCTAACAGGACGGTCACGTTAAAAATTGAAAAAAGAAAGAAAAATAGGAAGGGTAGGCAGCGGTAATAAATGTTTTCATTCACATATAGGACAACCTTTATTAATTAATGCTTTTACTAGTCATAATATAATGCTATTAATCGTTATAATATTAATAATAATAGTAATAATAATAAGTCATAATATATAATATATATTTATAATATTAATATGCTTATCTAGACCTTGTGTTACATAATACACAATCATTATCATATCTTATTCCTTATCATATATAATGTAATACATATCGTCAGGATGGTATAAATAATATTGTATTTCGTAAAAGCACTTCTTGTTGCTTATAATATTATCGTTTCCATATTGTTTCTTTACCTCTGTACTTCCACCGTTCCACTTAACTGTCCCTAATGTTAGTTATCATTTTTGTATGGGTACCTTTTAGATTAAAACATTACTCCCAGCAATCTCCCTCGCAATCATCAAAACAATCCTCATCGTCCGTGCTCCTCTTCATCGACCAACACATAGCCTGACAATAAAGGTATCCGCGTTCAAAAATTGTCGCCATGTATTTTTTTTTTAATTTACCAATAAAACCCAACGTTTCTCGATATCTCGCAATACATTATTTATTTATTGTTAAGGTATGTATTGTGTTCTTGCTGTGTGGTCCACTAACGTCCTAGAAAATGTATTCGTCCCACCTACCCCCTGCCCCATAACCGCCCCCAAAAAAAAACCCACAATGCCATCAAGTAAACATGCTGAAACGAGCTGATATTACGTTGACACCAACACAAGAAACCCCACCAAAAAGAAGATGACCCATTTCCACCAAAAAAAAAATGCAATTGTCTGTTCTAACCTTACAGCCGTAGTACGCGACAATCTGGGACGACTTCATGGCGTCGCGACGAGCATCCCGATCACCAAGAAAAATGCCCGACAAAAATGCCTTAAAAGTCTTAAAGGCCGCCATCTTGTGATACGTTAGTGATGTCACGGTTCCGGGTTTGATCGTAAACTTGTCTATATTATAACGGCATTACGATTATCCTGTCTGTAATCACTCACGTCTTTCATTATAGTTTGCGGTCATTAATGCCTCCCTTATCCTATTAACCTCTTGTTCTCATCAAATTCATCGTATTAAGTCCGAACGCCAAGTCACCGCCTTAAAATCTTTAATGATTGTTACCGAACTGTACCGGCGACGCTAGCGCTCGCCTGGATCACGTGACAACGGACAACACAGGTAGCGCGGAAAAAATTTGAATCATCCAATTCCCCTTAGACGCCTTACCGTTGCCATTTCACGTGAACGTATGTTCGTACAGGCGCTTGAGCGTGCACGAGATTCAGATTCCCCAAGCGGAACTTACGATAGAAGTTAACAGTAATAATATCAACTACAACAATCCACGTAACGACGCCGACATAACAATGGCCAGGGCCGTGTCGAGGACGTCGACAGGCCTAGACTTTTTTTTTCCACTTTATTATTCCTTCGTATGATTCATTTCACTTTTCGCTCATATACATACTCTCCCACGGTCATTTTAATTCGTCAGTGGTATCTCGCGAGTCAATTAATTCATTAATTACTAAGCACCAGATTCTAGATGCATTGTATGTGTTATTACGAAGGAGAAAAAAAGGTTAGTCGCGATGATCGTCGCTCGACGAAAAGTCGCGAGCAAAAATTACGTACGAAATTCAAATCTGACTTTTTAGTCCATTTAATAATTGTCCAGTAGCTCGCCTGTGTGCGTTGCGTCGATCGCATTCACGATTTTTTTAACAATCTTATTGATGTATGCTCAAAATTATTGTGCGTCGTTTACTCTGCACTCGGAATTATCGTTTGACAAAAGCGGCGGTCATCGCGACTGCTATATCTATGTTTCATTGTTCCATTAAAGGTTCGTCGATGCTTCACGTTTTTTTTCTTCTTTTTTTTCTCAGTATTTATTAGTCACGGCACATACCGGTTTAAACGCGTGCGCGTTTCCTGTCATTTCACCCTAAAGCTCAAGTAGCTGCACTCGATATCATGGAAATGTGCCTTTTTACGTAATCAAGTCTCGCAAGTGGCCTTGAATTTCTCAAGTAATCAGACCTAAAATTCAGTGTACATTGGACCGCCTCGATGTACATGGAATTTTCAACCACGTTATTCGTCGTTCTCTTGGGCCCGTCCGGCTAAAACGCGGATTCGATTTGACTTAAGCTGTTTAAAGAAAAAATCAAAATAAAAGACAAAAATTTCGTCCGTACATTATCCGTGCCTAGCGTACGTGTACGACACGTATATCAAGTTTACCTTAACGTAACGTTACAATGTATATATATATACATATATATTATATCTATGTAATATATACGTCTTCACAGAATATACTTTGATATCAATTGTATGTATGTATCGACCACGCGCGTCTCGATCGTCTCGTGACTGGAATTTTCGAGAAGAAAATTAAAGATAAAAGAAAAGAAAATCTATCAACCAAGAAGATAAACAAACTACGTATGTGAACCGTTCTCGAACCCGCGATTCGGCTTTTGTGCTTATTTCCAAATATACGCGCAAGTATATTATAATAATATATGCGTATAACTATATATATATATATATATATATCCTTATCTGATCTAGTTAGGGGCTGAGAATTCAATTTAAGAAATTATCTCATGTAGAAACGTATACGAGTCCCTTGCAAGATCAAGAGGATCGAAAGATTGCTCGCGTTCAGCGCAGGACGTAATTATCGTCGTGATTGCGCTGGATGATTAAATTTTTGTTGTAATTTTACACGTTTTTTATTTCATATCCCCGTCCCAAAAATATTTATTCAAATTCATATTCCCCGACAAAGACTCACCCAGTTATCCCGGAAGAAAAAGAGAAAACAAAATAACATCGAGACGAAGGATCGTATCTTATATCCATTGTCAAAAATCCGAATATTCAAGATGGCGACACGATGTCGTGCGCCACCAATTCGTTGGAAGTCTTTCATGTAAACGAGAGATGTACAACATACATATATTTGGTTTATTAGCGCGAGTGAGCCCGACGCGGCTACGGAGAACAGCGCTTGTAAAGTCCGCTCGAAAAAGGCGACGAATTTGTGTATCTCGTAATAAAAAGGAAAGCCACTAGCTCGAGAACACGGTTAAAAAGCGTTTTCTTAGGCACTATGCGTAGTCTAATTGATGCTTTTTTTTTGTTTTTCTTCCTTCCCCATCTTCCCCTCACAAACTCCTACCGCCGTGTCATGCTATCGCTTTTACACTTTTATTTATCCTTTTACCTCTAGTTTATTCCTTCCACGTGAAACTCCTGACGACAAAATAACCTCACTTATATTCCTGTACGATCTCTCACTAATATCGTCCCGAGTCACCGGCTATGAAAACCGCACCGCTGCATTCGTCGAGCGACACATGTCGTTTGATTGGGAATTGTCAAGATGGCGTCGCGCCTGCTGAGCTGGGTGCATCTGCGCATGCGTGTACGCCGTTGCGCATGCGCAGCTCGCTTCATAACTAATCTTAACCGTACGCTTTATTATACGTCCGTTATTTAATTTCTAAATGTACGGATAACTTATTCGTCTAAAGTGTTACATTACGACAGCCTATATTCTTTTATTTCGCGATTTATCGATAGGCAAGTTTTCGAATTTCTGCGATCAGTTGGAGGAACGTGACGCCATGACAAATATAATAGAAAACAATTATATTGGCATCGCTCTGGTCTTTCGTAAAGCTTGAGCGATGCCTTATTTGGTTTTTTATTCGTTTTTTTTTCTTCATAAAATGGAAGGATGCTTCGCGAAATTCTCAACGTGCACGCGCGCCTCTCTTTCTCGTAATTATTTTTACTTTTATCTTTTTTGCAAAATGGATCCGCTAAATAAAACGAGTGAATCCCGCTATCGTGATATGATGATATATCCAGAGTATAATTGTCGGAAAAGAACTTTATACGGAAGGACTAGAGACTCCTGATAAAATCTCAATTTTAATCACCTTTTAAATCTTCTTATCAGCTTTCACTCTCTCTTCCTCGTCAAGCTTCAAAATCTTTTTTTTTCTTCTCCTTATTGATTCTTACGGCGATAAAGAACTGGCTCAATGTTCAAATATTCTCATATTGCTATATTTATTCTGATCACTAGCTTCCCCAATCGCGTTCTCTCCTTTCCCTGATTTTCAATTTATGCTTTTATTTATTTTTTATTTATTTATTTTTTTTAATAATTCGCTCTCCCATGATCGTCACGATTAATCGAGAGAAGTTCTCGCGACAGAAGTGGCACAGGTCAATCACAAAATACTGCAGAGAACTGAGTATCTTATTTTTTTCTCTAATTTTCATTATCTCTTCTCCTAAATTAGAACAAAAAAAAACTTCTAACCTTAAATATCAGCGTTAATAAGACTGATGCGTCGTGTATTTTTTTTGTTCTTTTACCTTATTTTTCTCTCCTTCGCTCCTGTCATTTATTCATTAATTACTTCCTCCCGCCGTTAACGGCACAAGAAGTTTGAAAAGAGCTTTCGTTATTATTGAACATTTGTCTCTTTCTTTTTTTTTCTTTTTTTTGGCTTAACCCTTAATCCTACGAACAGACAGACAGACAGACAAACAGACAGACAGATAAACAGACAGACACTTAGGTACCATGCAATGTAGTATGTACGTATATATGTATCAGAACTCTTGTCGAAATTAATTTTGCAAAGGGCCCGCCGACCCTGACCGTTTATCAATGCACCTCTTCGTTTCTTTTCCTGCAATTTTTTTTCATTTTTTTTTCATATCCCCATTTTCTCTCAAACAGCATCTTCCCTCGTCATTGACGCGCGCGCTTATTTATATCGAAAAGTCACAGACAATATATTATCTTTTTTTCATTTTACTTTTTTTTTTAAATACGAGTGTCGTGCGTTTTCTTACTTGTACCGCCAAAAATATATCATATATTTATGTCAATAATATATATATGTATGTGTATATATATATATTATATATATATATGTAGATGTACCTTACAATATAATTATATGTATAGATATTTATATCTATCCGTATGTATATCCATATATCGTTAATTATCCTTAAACGTCTAAGAATGTACCCTTAGCGAACGTGCCTCTACGTCAACGAGCATGAAACGAAGATTCGACGTTCTAGTTATCATTTTATTTATTTTTTTTTTCCCCCACTTTATTTACTTTCCATTCTATCGTTAATGTCACGTGGATATTTCGGATCTCTTTTCGTCCCTCTCTTTTTCTCCAGCATCGCTCACCCATCCGCCCCCATCATCTCGTCTTTTAGCTTTCAGTCGACTGGTAGCCGTGAAATCAGCCCTGTCTGGCGCTTTTATAGTATATATATATATATATTAATTTTTATTATGTATATGCATATATATATGTCATATATATATCCATACACGTAGAAATAAGCCGAAAGCTTCAAATTGCGAACCCTTCGAAGTTACATTTAATATCACAAATATTCGCGCTTTGAAGCTTCCAGGCTCGCGTATAAGCTTGGGAGAATTTTTTCAAAATTCTCCTTTAACGTCAAACTTCAAAATTCATCTATCGTGTACGACAACCTCCGCTACGTCGACTGAGCCGAGCGGTCAGTGAATAATGCTTTTTTGTCTTTACTTTTAATTATCGTTATTCAATTATCTATTTAATTAATCGCTAAACTCGTCACGCCGCGTGAGTCCTGTAAGTATTCGCGAATACTCATAGTCCCTATATATGTATATATATATGTGTATATATATGTATATATATGTATATATATATATATATATATATATATATATATATATATATATATACACATATATATTACGATAGACGTGATAATAGAATATAATAATGTCCGTACTTTAAATAATATGACTTGAACACTTGTACTTAGGTAATTTTAAGAACTTTTCTCTGTGTCCCACACATCGTCTCTCCTTTCTGCTCAATGACGTTACTTTCTTTCCGTTATTTCGTCACTGAATTCTTTCGTTTGACAATTTGAATATTCGCGCCGAGTCAAGCTTCGCGATATCACCGCACTGAACCCCAGGGCGGACAGTCCCGACCAATCAGCATTAACCAAAGTGAGATTCTGCTTACAGGTTCTGTTTGTCGGCCATTACACAAAAAGAACCTTCGCATTCCATTTCGAATTGCTGTTGACGTTTTATCTCGTGACACTATTACTCTCTCTCTCTCGCTCTCTCTCTCTTGGCATCCTAACGAATGCCGACAACGCAGCTGCATCACCCGTCACTCAACACATTTTTCACATTGCGACGAAAATCACGATGACGACAACGACGACGACGACGATGATGACGACAAAGGAGCCAAGTAAAAAAAAACTTATATTCGAATCATTTGACGAGCAATAATAATAAGAAGAAGGAACAAATAAAATTTGCACGTAAATCAGCAACGCAACAAACATTACGTTAACCACTCGAGTATTTTCATTTCGTACAAGAACATATGTGCCTGTGTGCTCGCTAATACGTATACTGTTTGTATAATAGTGTGGGTCCCGCTTCACGCCTGTGTATGTACGCTAAGAGATGCAAGGGAAATTTTCATTGCACCGTGGGTTTACACTTTTTACATTTTTTTTTATTGATCCTTTTTAATATAATATTAATATAATAATAATAATAATAATAATAATAATAATAATAATAATAATAATAATAATAATGTAATAATAATAATGAAATAGGTATCATTATTCTACTTAGGTACAGCTGCTTGATACTCTTTTCCTTAACGAGAAGAAGACCAAAAAAAACACAAGAGAGATAAAGAAAGTTAAGACACAAAAAAAGATAAGAAAACCACATTATTACAGAGCCTTGCAGTTCGAAGGAGGTCGCGACGCCGATCGTCATGTCGCCCTTGGGCATTTATAAGGAGAGAAAAAAAAATATTCAAAACCATCGTTAGACCGTCAACGGCGGATCCAGGAATGGAAATTCGGTAAGAAATTCGTCTAAAAGAAAAAAAAAAGGATAGTCTGAAAATCTGTTGACGGGATAACGTGAGACGAAGGTCGGACGATAAAAGACAAAGTGAAAGACGATGGGACGCCGCAGACTCATCCAGAGCGATTCCCGCATACTTATTCGCTCTGCGTTATTCTGAGCGCGCAACAAACAACGTAGCCATTAAGCTTATGAACAAAATAACCACAATTCAAGTTCAATACAAATAAAATACAATATAATAATAATAATAATAATAATGTTTCGATAATATATTAGTATCAAGATAAGAGAATGCACTTTTAGTAGTTTTTTTTTTTTCTTTCACTTAATAACTACAGCTTACGAAGTACATTTAGGTATGTTACTTTTTATTTTTCGTCCCTTGACCGACTCCGTACGCAGCAAACGCGTATTCAAAATTACGTGTACTGTGTGCATGCGCGTGTGTGTACACCAATTGCGTATGTGTACAGGTACGCGTATTTGTGACGTATCCTCGTAAGAGCCTATTACATATGGATAGAGTAAAATTGTTTTGCGGCATATGTGACGCAGGTGTCGCCCGTCCCAATTAGCCATCAATAATCATAACGGGGTAGGGTGGGAGGGGGTAGGGTATTTAATGGAGCACGACAGTGATATTGGTTGTTAAAAAATTTTATCAAGATATTCTCTGCCGGTAGCCGTTTTTTTTCATATGCAATATTCAATACAATGCATACACAGCGAATGTATAGTCGGATCCTTTAAGGTCTAAAAATATAATTAAAATAAGGATTCGCCTTGAGGTACCAAGATGAGGGATATAATAGGATTACTTTAGGCACGTGACGCCATGATGACTGATCGCGACGTTTGTTCATGTATGTCGATTAAAGCTTGTCTGTACTTCAGATCCTCTTGGCTTTTTCAAAATTCCCACCTTTTCCCGCGCAACGCGTATCTTTTGTCTTGATTATATTTTATTTCCCATACGTCATGTACAATTTATTAATTGGCGTCGAGAAAATACGATTGATCGATCAGTCATTCGATATCCAATCGACTTGCAGAATCGTTAAACGCGTCTCAGCCAATAGGAATCGTTTTGTCATGCTACGAAGTGTGCTGCGCATGCGCGGAAGCTTAAGAGTAAGATCGATTGCGATTAATCGATTCTATCGTATATCGTGACTGAATCTCGCTTTGTCGACTCGTGCGCATTGATTACTACGTCGGTGGTTCGATTTAATAATTTAATTAAAATTTGCACCTGTGAATCGAACGTAGATAAATTAAACCAAAAAGATATTAATAAATACCAATTGTTATAAAAACGCATAAAGGTACGGTGTGTGCGTTTTTTTTTTCAATTCTTTAATTCGTAAGAGTCACGCACGCACGGATTACGCTCTGCGCGATAAGTTTATCAAGGCCTTGGCGCTTTTGATGTCGCGAAAGAAAGGCTTAAGAGAACAAGGGAAATTCATCGTTGACCAATGTACCACGTGGATGCGATTTTCAACTGTATACGAGGAAAAATAATTTTTCAATTAATTTGTATTTCCCGCGCTGGAGATTCGGTTAGACGAGTATTCGATTCGAAGGGTAAAAATAAATGGTTATTACTAGCAGGAGTATATATGCTAGATGTTCGTTCCGTGTTCTATATATTGTGCGCGATTTCTCTTTATGCGTGTCGTGCGTATACAGTGAACGAATATAATGCGTAATGAAAAAATAATAATAATAGCTAAGAAGAAATATGGCGGATAAAGGACGTGCTTTTTAGAAGGGATGATAATTGGACGTCCTTCGTTTCCATTCGAACACCTAAATATATTACTAGTAACAATAAAGGGACTATATTTACGTCTACGATTGCACGTGGGTTTTCTTTTTTCGCCGAGCAACAGACTTTCTTGGTCTTCGATGTGTTTTTTTTACTCCATTATTTATTTATTCGTTATCATTATTACGTCACGTGACGATAAGCCATCACGGGTAAGAGGTTCTAGACAATAGAATATGTAGGGTTGAGATTTCATGTGGGCCTCGAGGGCAGTCGGCCATTATGGTAAAATCGATAGGACAAAGAAACATGATTAATTTTTCTTGATTATGAAATTCACGATATATACCGGGTGTCGGATTTAGTATTAATGGAGATTTCGGTTACGTGAAAGAATATATTTAATGTGTATATATATATATGTATGTGTGTGTGTATATATATATGTATGTATATAAAATTGCAAACCCTTCTTATAGTCTTGGCCGTACCTGCTGCCACCCTAAACTCGCGCGGCTTAAAACGTAACTAAAAAAAGTACACACGTATCACTCAGCTATCATTTCGGGTTTAAGTATAAAGAATTTCACGTCCGTATTATATCTTGCATTGAATATTTATAAATCGATAATATCAGTTCTATGGCATTGGAAACAGTCTTAGAATTTAACGTCCTCGCCCAAACGGAATATTTAAAATACATACGATGAGCATAATAGAGGTTAGGTAGTTACGTGGGCTTTGATATAATTCGATATATTATTATATGCATATAACACAGTCGCGTAAAGGCTTAGGATTAAAAGTCGAGTGAAAATGATGAAAAGTCACGTGAATTTCGAGTAATATCGAGAGTGAAAGAGGTGGATACAAAAAAAAAATTCAAAAATGAACTACGATCACGAATGAGGTTAAGCACGTGGTAGCTACGAGAAATCGCTGTAATAAAAATTGTTTTTAATTTTTCAAATTTTTCCATCATCGAATCCACCATCTTTTTATTTTCACGATTAAGCCTTCTTTCCTTACACTATTGTCATACGTACAGTTGAAAATCGCAAAAATTCGTACCCTCGTCATCGCCCCCCTCCCCTTCCCCAAATAACCCTAGGAAAGAGTCAAAATGGCGTCACATACCTGTCACGTTACTCGGTCAATTTTATCTCTATTTTCTTAAGGCAATTTTTTCTCATTGAATTATCGTAAAAGCGCATCGGGATTTACGTTATTTTCTATTCTCGAGATGCACATAATGAGTTTGTAACTGATATTTTTAAATACTCGAGGATAGAAAACAAAATGGAGGATATCGAGGATTCCCTGGTTTCTCGTGTAACTGTCGTCGCTATATACATATATATATATAATCGCGATTAGACAATGTTCCACAGCTGTGTGAGTAGGTGCAGGGGATGAAAGAGAACGGGGTTAGGGGTATATTCACGTATACACACGCATGCACGCAAAACACATACGCATACACACACAATAATATTAATAATAATAATAATCCTAATTTCAATCCCAAAAAATCTAATCAACTACGAGAGAGAAATAGCCTAGTGCTCACAACACAGTTTACATGGAGACCTTAGTCAGTGTATTATAATTAATTATTAATAATTATTAAATTAAATATATATAATTTATCCCCATACTACAATGCATTACGTTATTATTTTAGATTATTTTTTTGTTTTCATCCATTTATCGTTAACCGTCGTTAATACTCGCAGTTTACGTAATTGGCATATTATATGTATACTCAAAATAATAATATTAATAGTAATAACCGTATATTAATATATCATGTGATCGATTAAATATATATATTTATATTATTGTTATTTGTATATATATATATATATTCATTATATTTTATATTTATGTTTTTTTTTATATGTGTATACCGTACAACGTTATTTTTTTTTTTTGAAATGTATTCGTGCAATGTAGAGGGATGTTTAACGCTTCACAGATTCGTTTCAGAGCGGAAAGAACACCAGTTTTTTACATTATCGTTTATCATACTATCCTCGTCTCGTTATTAAACCTTTTTTTTTGTGTTTTTTTTTTTCATGGCTGTCGTCGCGCTTCTCGACCATTTTTGTTTTGTTTTGGGCTTTGGACAATTTTTCGTCACGTTATTCTCCTCTCTAGCTCTACGATATTCCTCTCCAATAATCATCTTACGGTGGCTCGCACCTAAATACCGTATTTCTTTTGTCACAGCTCGAAATAACAATGAGCAACACTGCTCGACAGTCGTTCCAATGACTGGAGGTCATTTAAAATTTTTCGTCCGAAATGATCTCTAATGTAAATCTTCGTATCGTCAAAATTCAAATGTGCGCATGCGCGACGCGCATCTGCCCAACGTATCCGCGTCCGTCCGTGAATCCCCGAGGTAACGGAACAATAAGTTAACGTGTAATTAAGAGGTCAAAAATGACTTAATTAATTAATTCCCAATGACAAGGGATCCCCATCGATTAAAATGATAAAAAATCATCCCAAACAAGCGCACAGGCTCTGGACACTGATAAGGGTGAATTCTTTGGTGCATCAGCCAGCGAGAATCGGCAGGGTGATAGGTTGGAAATAAAGGGCGGGAATTTTGAAAATCTTTAAGTATATCACGAGACTCTCAACGAGATGAGGATCGATATAGTTGGAATATATAGGGTGGATTTTTTTTGTTTTTAATTATTAAAGGGATGCTACTCTCATTTTTATACTGGAACTTGGCAGCACACTGGGTTAAATAAGTTCTTACGATTCTCTATAGCGAAGTTGACCGGGATAGATTAGGACATTCCCGTGGGATAATATATGACGCGTGGGTGGAAGGGTGGTTTCACCATGCAGGATGGAAGATGGCAATCTCGAGGTGATTTTTTTTTACGTCGAGGGGGCTCCTAGGGATTTAAGGTCACTTGTTAATCTACAATCTAAAAAGTGTATTAGACACGTCCCACGTCGCTGACGTTACGTGAAACGTTTACACACGTCTTAGGACTAGATTCAGGCAGGTTTTCTTTACATGCAAGATGATTGGGTGGGACACGTTAAAAGGTAGACGAAGATACGGAGGGAAGGGATTCGATACAGGTTCAAAAGAATTTTTTCGTTTTTGAAACCACGATCGACACTATTTTCTTTTCTAACGTACGTATCTAACCTAGAAAGGGTACTACGCGAAACTGTATTAGAAATTTTTTTTTTAATGGAATTAGACAAGATCATGATATAATGTCAAATCGTTATTACATTATATATATATGTGTATATAATTATTTCATCGGATAACCCGAAATACATGTCTAATCGAGAGGAACATTTTTATCTGTGGACCGAGCACGTGCTCGTGAATTTGATTATTTTTACGTATTTTCATTTTAAAAAAATTTCTTCGCGTACCAAGTTAATTGTGCGAAAATTATTTAACTGAGACGAAGATAATTTATGCCAATTGAAGTGACACTAGGACTGTCTGCCATTTTTAAACGTCTCTTCGTCGCGACCCTGTATCCTCTTATTCGTATAGCAATTGCAAAATACTAAGTAAATGCTGTTTTCATTATTGCAGGTCTCGAGTAGAGTTGAAAAAATTGATTTCTTAAAATTAATAAAAATATTTTTTTAAATAATTCCTTTCCGATAAATAACGCAACTTTCGTTCAAAAGTTCGCACCTAAAAGCATTGAAAATACTCGTCTTAAATGTCTTCGGTTTTTTTTACTGATTATTTTGAAACTCTAGTAATACATTACTATATTGGACACCTAGTATTGTAGTGCCGATCGTGGAGTGTATCGCGACGATTACGTGAATGGGGAAAAAAATGTTTTAAATTTTAAAATTAAAAAAACGGAGAGAAAAATGGTCGCTCGTATTTGTAAAAAAAAATTTTTTTTTAAACCTCACCATTTTTTTCTCCCCCCTTGCTCCAATCTTCCTGTCTTCCTTTCTCCTTTAAATTACAGACTATTATGTTTACTTAGGCACTGAAACGTGGAATTTCTTTTTTTTTTTTTTCTTTAAACACTCTTTCGTATAGATTATAACCTCTTTACATTAATTATAGTCTAACGTGATCACTCGCTACTGGCCGGAGCTGACAGGCAGTCTCCCACATAAATATAATAATAAGCAATGAGAGCTCGAAATTTTTTTAGTTTTTTTTTTTTTCATTTTTCCGTCATCCTCGAAATTTTAATTGAATTCGTATCTATTCCACAATCCCTCTCACCAGTCTCTCAGTCATCGATTCGCAACCACCCGATCGCGAATTCACACCGAAATAAGCTCGCAATTTCGTCGTCGATTTCTACCCCAAGGAGTATTTTCGATTTTCGATCGCGTAACGCCCGATCGTCTATATTAATTGTATGCCTCATTCACGCGATCAATGACGAATGTCTAATACCACTTTTGAGAGACAATCAAGAGATAATTTGATATTTCGAAGAAAAAAAAAATCATTACAACTACTTCTTTATGCTTCAGATATCAATTGAGGAAGATAAATCGTCGCGGCAGCTTTTAGGATTCGTCATCGACGTATGTATGTATGTGTGTGTGTGTTTACCATATATCTGTATGTATATATATATATAGTAACAAGTGTGCGTGCGTGTGTACGAGCCGTGAAAAAAGCCACGAGATAAACGAGAGTCGTTAGGCTACTGTAGCGAAGAAATAAAAAAAGGACGAAGAAACACCACCATAGATATAACGGGTACACCGTAAATAACATTATGACCGATGACCAATTGGATCGCATCCGCCGTAGAGAGAACAAGTATAGTGTATAGTTATAATTATATCTATAAGTAGAACAAGTAGAATAGAACAATCACAAATGCACGCGATATCAATTAACAGGACTTTGTCTCGCGAACGCGTCCACTCCCCTAAAGATTATCTGTTTTAAAATTAAGACAATATAATATGATTGGCAACACAATTAAGCGTATGTCAGAGCAGCTGGGTCTTCCTCGTTTTTATTTTTATATCTTACCTTAAGAGCGCGATATACGACGTATAGACTTATATCGACATACGTATAATAGGATATATACATATGTATATATATATACATATATATCCTATTCCTTTTGTCGCACGCACGCTTCTCTTTAATTTCCTCCTACATTACGTGTATAATATTTGCCCCCTTTTCACCTCAGATTATTGACACATAAATTGTCGTTCTTCGTCAGTTAAATCCCTAGTAGAACCTGTCTCGTCAACCCGGCTGAATGGAAGATCGATAGATTTCCTTCGTGTTCTCCCGAATGTCTCCTTCTAATTTGTTTAATTCTCCTTTTCGTCTCGAAGCTACGAGAACGTCCTTAAACAGTCGCCATTAAGCACGTTGTGTGACGTGTGCGCATGCGCACGCGCATCCTGCGCGTCATCACCGGTCGGCCATGTTTTCTCTGGTCATATATTAACATCGTCGTTGAGCATAAGTTGGGATCACGTAATTAAATGTCAATCGTTAAATATGTCGTAGTTCCTCGAGTCAGAGCGTTAAATTCATGTTTGATTCGAGAACAGTGTGCCAATGATAAAAATAGAGACAGCAACGAGAGTCGAGATTAAGACGATCGACAGTCAACGCCAGTCGAAGAGAGAAATTATTATCAAACTCGATACATAGTAATACTCGATATTATTTTCGTCTTTTATACAGTCGCCTAATGAGAATTGCACGTGTTTGAGCCCGATGTGTCTATTTCGTTTATAATTTTCTCTTTTGCTTTCTCACGTTTCTTATCATGTACATACGCAAGATACAAGTGCATATCTATACATATACATTCGTGTGTATATTGTTATACATATATATATATATATATATAAATACACATATGCATACGAAGATAACCTCTTAAAAATATTTATTAGTCTTACCGTTAGAGCTAAGCCTATTATGCCTAAGGTACGCTTGCTCGATTTAATTATATCTAATTCAACGTATATATCTTAATTCAGAGCGTTAGTCACGATTCAATAGGATAGTCACGTTTGGGTGCGCTTATATAAATTTTTATACGTTTCCCCTATGTTCGTAGTTTCCTCGTGGACTTCCGCTACCGTCACTTCCACAGAATCTAACCAAGAAATAGTTTCCTGCCAAAGATGCGGATAAAATTTTTTCAAATAATTTTCTCTTTAGCCAGGATTAATAGACACCTAGAAAATCAATTATCGCGTAATATGCAATAAAGACACGCCCGGGCTAATCCCTCTTGGAGGTTAGGAAAATTTGTCCGAACTGTGCTGGACATACGTAGTTGCAAAGTTGACCCGAGACGCAACCTGTGTACTAATCGTAAGTCAAAGTGGCAAAGTGAATAAAAATATTGAAATGTTTGATCGCGATACCGTACGTACCAATCGTCGTCATTAATGGATTATTAGAATATATTCTAAAAAATATGTTCGCATTGATATTATGACGTTACATTGATCCCTCGTAGAGACTTTTCTTCTCGTCTATCCTATCCCTCAAAAACAGGTTCCCTCGTGGCTTAGAACGAACAACGACAAGCCAGACTCTTGTCCTTTTGTCGTATTATTATACACAAAGAAATATTACAATCACTGCGAGAGCCCAAAGCGTCCCGAATAATCGCACAGTACAATTTTTACGTAGACGCAATGGCCGCCCACTTCGTCTACAACGACACGTCCATCGCGATTAGTTTTCCATAAATAAATGTCTGTAGTAAAAATTCTAACCTCTTACCCTTCAAACTGAAGCCTCTGTTTGGCAGATTACCAGTGTTCACTTTTCACGTATCTTTATTGCACATAACGACGAAGTCTCGTGTATCCCGTTTTACATGGACAAGCTGTCACTCCTAACTCCGGTCGACTGATCCGACCCGTAAACGTGGGTACGTGTGCTTCGTGTTTACGTAGGGCGGACGTATAATCTTTTGTGAAATAAAATTGCCATTAAAAGAGGAAGGAAACACAGAGAGAAGAAAATAAACAAGACTTTCGTTGCGGCCGCACCGTTTCAGGTACAAATCAGCGAAGAGAACAGTAAAGTTCTATCGCAGACTCCTAAATTCTATGAACCTAACCTAATCGGTATCCGGGGAGCAAGGGAAATACGTACTGTCGATTCGGAATGCACGAATCTGCGGTTATCGCGTTCGTGCGTCTTCAGGCCACCCATTTTGAATAGGGGATGTATATTTTTTTTATTTTTTTTTTTTCATAAAATCACCCCTTTATTTGTTTCCATTGTCGTTTACATATAACGTCTCATCAGTCTGGAGTAAAATTCGTGAATCCTCAATGTCAAAATACTAGTTTACACACATCCGCCTATACCTTCTTCCGTACCATTAATAAATCACTATGCATAATCACGTTGTGCGACGATAAAACTTTTTGATCTTTTCAGTGCGAATAGAGATTATTATTTTTTGGTTTCGTCAATGTCACGAGGCTCGGTTGCTCCCGTTATTCATACACTTAAAGACAGTCCCGACCGTTGTATTTGAATTTTTGTGGGTAATTCGTTTCCCTGCGAACTTTTCCACTCTTTTTCTTTTTTTTTTTTTTTTCGAAAATTGTTCAATCCGACCACTAACGTTACAAGTAACGTTATTCAGACGCGACGCGCTTTCTTCTTTCCAATAAAGATTTTGAGATCACAGATCGTCACGCGGATGACTCGTTAACCGATGGCGCCAAATACAAATACTTTCGTGACTGGTTGACACGGGAAATTGTCATTTATTCTCTCAGGGCTCTACGAACACTTCTGGTTAAATTTTTGTTTTATCGACACGAGCGGAAGTACGTCCAAATTTTTTTTTTTTTCTTTTTATATGTCAAAGAACATGTCTGCTGGTCAGTTTGGAATGAACACGGTACAAGCTAATTCTAAAGGAAAAAGAACAAAAAAAAAAAAGATTCCTAACAGTCCCACTTAACGACTTTAAAGAGAACAACAAGAGAGACACAAATGTACAGGTAAAATTCGCAACAACGGAAGAATCGATAATAACAATGACAACCATACAAGCACTGATAGCTGATTATATCCACTCGCGGAAATTCTCAATGTGCAATTACGTCACCGTGAGTACCAGGATTACACGTAAGTGTTTACCATTAACGCTTTAAGAAACAGACACACGTATCTGCAAATATTTTTTTTTCTTTTTTTTCCATATTATATTTTATACTTCGATATGTGTATATATATATATGTATATACAAATATGTATATATATATATATACATATATATAAGTGTGTGGGCGTGGGTGTGTTTGTGGTGTATGTGTGTATATATATATATATATATATCAATATTATTAAATTGTCATACTATAAATAAATATCCTTATAATAATCACTAGTTATAGCTAGGACGCTCGTGTTTATCGTTCCACATTAATTTACAATTGTATTTCACATGTAATACTAAATTTGAACTGGATTATCGCGCTAACGTTTCCGCGCTCCCGCCGAAAGCCGATCGCAAAATCGAGGGGTAGAACAAACATCCAAACAAACACAACAAACAAACAAACAAACAAAAGAAGATAAGAGAAAAAAAAGTGAACAGAATGATTACTGTCTGACAGGTATATATATATGTATATATCATTTCACCGCCAAAAGTCGGCAATACATTGGAATCCTCGCAAACTTCGTGTCACTCGCGAACACATCGCCGTGTAAAAGAGGGGGAAAAAAAAAAGTAATGATTAAAATTAAAAAAATACATAAGCCCGAACAGCGCTGAAGTTTGAGGCATTAAAAAAAACGGATGTTTACATCTCGAAACGCAACCTTCTTTTTTTTTTCTATGGATCATCTTAAGTCGTTCTAGAATCGACAAATTCTCCGTGAGACTCACAGAGATCTTTTTCGAGAGAAAAAGAAAAAACGCAAACTCCTCGCACTCTTGTACTATGACCTTTGTTTTTTTTTTTTTTTCATTCGTATTTCGAATTAACCTATAATCGTATTGTTTTTTGTTTTTATCGATCGATTCACGCTTTGCGCGATTCATCGCCAACGACAATTGCTCGTTTCGACTAGTGATTTGTAATGTGGTATAGTGCTCGACGGAAAATAAAATGTTCCAATCCCGTTTTTTCTCTGTTATCAGTATTACGTAATAGAAAAAGCAGGAAGCGAAAAACTTGTTGTACGTTAAAATATAGAATTCGCTGTTAACAGTAGTAGTAGCAGTAGTAGTAGTAGTAATAGTAGTAGTAGTAGTAGTACTAGTTGTAGTAGTAGTAGTAGTAGTAGTAGTAGTAGCAGCAGCAGCAGCAATGGTGGTGATAGTGGTAGTAATAGTAGATAGTAGTTGGTAGTATTAGTCGCAGTAACAAATAGTAAAGTAATAGTAAATAGTGAACAGGTAAACAGTGACGTTAATAACTGCGCTTATAGTTTCGCTACAAGTTTTACATATCGTCGCGAAAATTTGATTATCCCGAAAAAAAAAGAAGAAAAAAAAATACAATGAGCAAGAATAACAAAGTAAACCTTAAGTAAATGAGACTTCTCTCCATTGTCATCGGGATACGTTAGGATACGTTAATCCGAAATAAAAAAAAAAAAAGAATCTGTATAGTTATCATCCTCCCTTCTGATCGTTCGTATCTTTCCTACCGACAGGCCAGTATAGCAAGTGCGCACGCGCAGTCGCCGGAATGGAATAGTTGCGCGCGCCGCCAAAGTACAACGGTCGTAATTCAAAATCGCGCGCCAACAACAACACAACCGATACAAAGGAGCAATTGCCTAAAGAAGGTACAATCATAGGAATCGATCCGTTATGGCCGACGACAACAAGTAATGTACAAAGGTCGCAGAAAAACAGGTGACAAAGAGAGAAAAAAAATACAATAACAAAAATTAAATTAGACGAAGGAATACTTAAGAACGAGGCTTAGACGAATCCGCGCGTCGCGGGGAAACGAATTTTCATTTTGGTTTTCTTTTTCTTTTTTTTTTGCGACTAGCTGAACCCCCAGGACAACGAACGGAACGGTAAAAACGCTCGCTGAGATTTCGAGGAAAGAGGGGGGGGGGGGGGGGGTAAGAGAAGCAAAACAACGACAAATAAAAGAATACTAAATTTCGAATGATGAGACATGGAATAATAATTGATCGGCACGTCGAAGCGATCGACATTTTGGAACACAAAAAAGAATGTTCGATTTTTTTTTCAAAGATCCCTACACAAGGATTGGTGCGCGTGTCTCTCTCTCTCTCTTTCTCTCTTCCCTCGTTAAATATCCATACAACTATCTTTAATATGTGTGTGTGTATATATATATATCTTTTTTCAAATTTTTAATTTTTTTTAATAATAATGTGCGTCGCTATCACGCTCGCGAGACGACTAACGAAATTCACATGAAATCCCGTACACATGTGGCGACGACGGTGGCTGCTTTGACAATTAGAAATAATAACAATAATAATTAGCGAATGGCAGTACGCGCGATAAGTACCGATGGATTACGTAAGACTACAAATAAACATACATAAGTCGATTATTCACAGAGTAATAGGTACCGAGAATTTTGGTTGATTTTCTTATAATAGTGAATGAGAGAGAGAGAGAGAGAGCGAGAGAGAGTGATTTGTATAATAAGAAAACTCGTTAGGTCAAATACACAGACATATATATATATATATATATCTGTTTTAAAAATGCACGTAACCTATATGCACCCGAAGATACATTACGTATACATACGCGTACGTGCTACTATCTATTTTCTATCTGTTTATATTTTTTGACTTTTTTCCATTTTTTGTTTCCTTTCAAAGCGACTCAGAAACAATTCAAAAGTTCGCGCTTTTGGCTTAGGCTCTCGCGTGTCCTTGTCTCTTAAGCGTCGGTTGTCCGTCTCGCGTCTTTGTCGCTCGTCGTTTCTCGGACCTTAAACCTTATTTAAATCGAACTCGCCCCCCCCCCCCCAACCCTTCGCCCAGACGGACCTGGCACGCGTTACGAAGAATTTATCGCTAAATATACGTAAACGTATCGCTCGCATTGCGAGCACGTAGGGTACTAGCCTAATACTAGCCTTTGTTATTTGGTCGTGTCTCTAATACAGGATCGATGTGCATCGCGAGAACTTTTTTACACACTGGCGTTGCGGGTCGGACTTGACGCGTAACGCGGGACTGCGGAAGGAGACACTTTGCGCACGAAACGAAAGTAAAATTAAAAATTAAAAGATAAAATAAAATCTCTTAAGAAGTAGTACAATAATGACGACAATATAGCAATCGATGACAGGTGTCGATAATAAAGATTAATAATTAATATTAATAATAAAATAAATCCGTAATAATAATAATCAATAAATCAATCGCAATAGTGGTATAATAATAATAGTAATGATAATAGTCCTAATAATAATGATAATTCGTTATACAGTACAAGTGAAACGACTTACGTGCTAAGATGGCATGTGGAGTCAGATCCTAAGAGTCTAAAACGATAAATCGACACACGAAAAAGCGTGTCGTCATTCCTCCACCGAAACGAACAAAAATCTAGGGAGAGAGAGAGAGAGAGAAAAAAAGGGAAAGAATACAGCCAGAAGCGAAAGAGAAAGAGAAAGAGAAAGAAGTAAAAAAAACCTAACGAAATAATCAAAAAAAAAAGTACAGACAATACGGTTTAAGCAGAGGGGGAGGTCAGGGTGGGGATGTAAGAATATACCGAGTCTCCGAGAAAGAGAAATACATATAAAAAAAAAAATCCCTTTGAGCCGTAACAACGAGAGTCTTCCTCTGACATGGAGCCAAAATCTAAATCTGATCCGATAGCCTAGAAGATTCATTAAACCTAGCCTAATGTCAAGTTCGTCAAATCAGGCACACGTCACACTGTAATTGTTGGCAAATTTTTGCCATTAAAAAAAAAAAAATTTCGCGTTTCGTCGCGTACCCCCCCCCCCCAGCCCTCTTCCCCCCGGGGGTCACCTGACCTCAACGCATTTCTTAACCACCGTCCATTTTGTCTCGCTTATAATACATTCGCTTACGATCTGGGCGAAGGACAGTTAATTTAAAAAAAAAAGTAATCGAACGACTGCCAGACCATTTTACAAGCTTAGAGCAAACGTCTCTCGTTAGACAAGACACGAGAATATCACATTACAGGTGTTTTTTTTCTCCCTTACAAAAAAAAAACCCCTTAAGAAATAATCGCCTAACCCACAAAAACTCTCGTTCTCTTCTGCCCGCCTTTACCCTAAGTTTAAGTTCTGGCGCATGCGCGCGTTTTTGACTCGTGCGTGCGATGCGCGTACTGGACAAATCGCGAGTCGACGTACGCAAGAAGAATCGATCGACACAATAAAACACAGAGAGAACACGTAACGATTTATGACAATCAAAGCCACGTGGGTCCTCTTATAAATTCTTCTTCTTTTTTTTTTTTCAATTTTCTCATTCTTTTTTCCAATCAAAGCGACTCGAGGGCTTGAATTGTATTTCCATGGTTTTCTTTTTTGGCAACGCGCGTGCACCTTATACATATGTGTATATATTTATATATATACGTATAAATATATAATTTTATCCGTACAAGAAGGAAATAAAATATAATTGGAATAAAGAGAACACAGATTCTTTTTAGCACGAGAGTTTTGCGCACGCGCGTACTCGTGCGCGTTCGGCCTCCTACAATGTATAAATACGTGTTTCCCCGGTTCGTCAAAAAATTTTAATTGCGTTTATCCGGTTAGTCTGTACATTAAATATATTACACAGAGCGCATGTGCAACGGTGCTGATTCGTCGTATATCGTCGCAGCATTCAATAATGGACAATAAAATTCGCGAGGAGGACTATACCATCGATAACCATTTAAATAATAATATTAATATTAATAATAATAATAATAGTAATAATAATAATAATAATAGGCAATAGGCTTAAATAGTTCGTAGTAAATATATTATTATTAAAAATCGTATTGTTGCATTATTCGATCGATATACGCATATAATTTTATATATGAATATATATTATATAATATATATACATATACGTAAGACACACACACGCGCACCCCCCCCCCCCTCCTCCACACAATATATTGGGCGCGTTTTAGTGTAAGTGTGTGCAGTGTACGTGCCCCCCCCCCCTCCCCCCAATTATATTCCCAATCCTCATGTGTGCACACAAATATATGCGTATAATTATATCGGTCGTGTATGCAACGTGTGAGTGAATATGTGTACTCGGTCATCGTGAAACCTTACTTATAATTAATATGCAATATGTATAGGTAATAATTAATAATATTCAATAATTAATGAACGAATCAATCAGTATTAATATAGACGATATATATATATATATATATACACACATACAAATATCCGTACACAGATATATATGTATATATATATTTTTGTTTCACGTATAAGTCGTTCGTTTTTTTTTTATTTTCCTCATCTTACATCCCTACAATTAAACTCCTTCGCCGTTTTTAAAATTAGCAATAATTATTCCCTTAATAATCCATTAAATGCCGGTGAAAATAAATCATAAAGGAGAACCCCCTAAGCGCCTAAATTCAATATTATTATCACAACAAATATCTTCCTACTGTTTTGAGAAAGGTTCAGCGTTATCGCTTATCGTCCATAAGGATATTCTAAAGGGGACAAGAAAAAAATAAACCTGAACCGCAAAACGGGTCCGCCGACCTTCTCCCCAATACTTTTAATTAGTCATTAATTAACCCTCCCTTGAATCGCTAAAGTTCCATCCGGTGGTCGATTTTTTTTTTTCATTTTTCATTTTCTTTTCCAACGCTTTTCCACTGCTCAGTCTCCCCAGGTACTCTGAGACCCAGCCGCACGTACCAGGCAACCAAAGGGTCTGTTGGTTCGTGATTCTCCGGCCCTAAACAGTCATCCCCCCCCCCCCCAAGCGCACCCCGGATATTAATTTCTAATCGTGCCCGGATCTAATCTAATCTGGCTTTCACGTCCAGGAGTATTAATATTTATATATTATTATCCTTAGGCGTTATCGAGATCCATCATCCAGAGCTTTCTTTTTCTGTGCTTGTTTTCCATCCCCACTTTCCGTATGCTCTAACTGCCACTCGAGATGTCTAAAGACACGGCGCGCTACACGCGGTACGTATTGTCCCCGTGGGAATAGCGCTTACATTAAATCATTCTAATTCAACGTTGTATTGGCTACGTTGCCGGGGACGAGGTTCACGAAAATATCGAAATGACAGCCCGAAGACCTGATCGACTGACAATCGTTCACCGTTGTGCAATTTTATTATCATTTATCTACGAGGGGGCTACGTGCCCTACCCCCCCTCCCCTCCCTCACTCTCTTATCACCGAACCCCACCCCGTCATTCCTGACCACCAAAAGCGGGAGCGCTTAACATTTATATATTAATTGATACACTTATGCTCGTAAGTCCTTAACGTCTACGTCCACAGAGTCGTGAGAGGTTATGTATGCTAGTAAGGATTTACCGTGACAGCTTGATATTTTTTTTTCATTTTCTTTTTCTCATTCGCCTCTAGATTAAACTTCTTGTCGATTATCGGTTTTCGTCGCGTACATTTTTTGTATTTTTTTTTGTATTTTCTTTTTTTTTATATATATATCTTCTTCGTTAAAAGGAATAAAGCTTAATCTCTCGAAAAATTTTTCTTTTGTCTCGTGCCCCTTTAACCTATCCTCTCCTCGTGGGGGGGGGGGGGGGGGGGGGGGGGGGGGGGGGGGGG
>JASANN010000431.1:32026-97097 GCA_031762395.1 Calameuta pygmaea
CCTATCCTCGTGCCCCCCCCCCCCCCCCCCCCACTCGCCACACGTCACAACCCCTCAAATCTTACGGTCGGCCGACATTCGCCCGCGCGTCACTCTCCGGTGCATAATATTAATAATATAAATGGCGGCTACTAATTGGTATGTACAATTAGTGTCAAAGATTGTTATTTCCTTATCTTTTCTTTAATTCTCGCATGTCCCGTCCTATCCTATACTTAACTATTTAATCGAAGCGAACTTTACACTCGTTTTATCTTCGTTTAAGTAAAAACAAAAAAGCTTTCTTTTCGTTTATATTACAAATATAAAGATATATTGTGTCTTTATATATTTTATATATATATATCTATATATATATTCATATGTATACACGGCTTTATGTATACGTACGTATATATACCGGTATATGCCCTGTATGTAAATATGTATGCATGTGTGTATATGTATGTATGTACAGAACGGCTCCAATAGGCGGCATTTACTTTTTACTGACTTTTTCTCATCAAACTTCCTTATTATCTTTTGCCATGGTATTTGGTTTTTTTTTTTTCATATTTCTCATTTTCTCCTTCTCTTACTTACTATACCACATTCCATTGAGATTTCGCGAACCTTCGTCCCAGTCACCGTTCACTTTGTTTATCGTTGCGATTACACCTTATTACGTTTACAATGATTAGCTAGCTTAGTTTCAGATTCAATTAGACAATTATATATTTTAACGGCTCCTGTTATCTATTATGTAGTTTAGTTCATTTAGTTTCGGTACGTTAGAGATGCATTACGAGTGGCATAGAAGATTTACGTGTATGTATATCTGCTATCGCACATAAGATTCACATTATTGCGCGGGCACATTTAATTTACTTTATCTCCTTTTGTCAATTTAATTCTCCGTTCGAATTTCGCGCTGTTATGGATAATTAGTCACGTGACTCTATGGTTCTCTTTGTTCTTGTTTCGCGTTGCTCGACTCTCTTTCTCTCTCTATTAATTATATTTCTTGTTTAATATGCGCACTGGCACACGCGCATGCGCAGACCACCTCGCTGCGCGCGCAGAAACCGCTTGCTGACGAAACGTCAGTACGTCAGGTACCGATACAATTTTTCTTAAAATGTCGCTTGTCTTCCTAATTATTTAAATATGACCGCATGGTGACTACGCGCATATCCACGTTTATACCCTAAAGTCGGAATGCGCAGGACACGAGTTAACTATTATTATTATTTGTTTTGATGCGCCGTGCAACCTATACGGACTATTATTTTTTGTTTTCTTTCTTCATGAATCCTTTATTTTTCCTATTTGTTTATCTTCACCTCGACCGTTCCTGTCATTATATTCATTATCACAAGGAGGCGTAACGCCAATATATACCGGCCGATATACAGACTTCTATACGGCCGTTGACTCGACTCGAATTAAAACACGTAATTTTTTTTTTTTCTTTTTCATTTTCCTACTTTCCCCACTCTATCATCGTACTTCCACCACCCCCTATCCGACTCCTGCTCGCTACTGCTCTTCTTTTTTTTTTTACATTTTTGTTTTTATCGTTTATACTTTAACCGCTTTGTTTACTTAATATTTTTTTTTTGTTTCATCGCCTTGTTTTCTCGTTTCATTATCGTTTAAACTCTACATTAATAAATGGTACAGAGACACATTGGACATTGGCACGACAGGTGGCATTTAGATTTAATATAGAATAAAATTTACGTTATTGCGATAACATTTGGTATCGTTGCGTCGTTGCCCGGCCGGCCTTTGTTTGTATGTATGTATTTTATTATTTTTCTTTTCAACCGTCATTCGTTTCCTCTCATTAAAACGCATCATACCTACGGCATTACTTTTCTTTCGTCCACCCCCTTCATTCATTAATACTCGCGTACGTAATTACGTCCTATAATTTTTTTTTCTTTCGCACCCCCCCCCCCATCCCTCCTCCTATAACCGTCCCACAAAAACCAATTCATTATCTACGTAAACTGTCGCACAGGAGCGGCGGGCAGCGACGTCAATGCTTGTTAAAGATTTTTTTCTTTTTTTTTTTTTTTTGATTAGATTGGTACAGTCTAAGTTTGATACTCGCTGCAGTCTTCCAACTGTCGAGCACAAATAATGGAACACTCTTTCGACACGATCCAAGAGCTGCAGTCTTGGATTTCGATGGAAACCACGGTGCTCGCCAGTTTCACCATTGATTTTCTTTTTGTATCATTTTTTCCCCTCTTTCTATCTCTCACACACCACGACCCATCATTCATCGTCGTCGTCGTCGTAATATCGATTCTGACGTATATGTTCTCTCTTGCATTCCATTCGCTCCCTTCCTCCCACCCACCCCTCCCGCCGAACCCAAACCTTACTTAATCATCATTCCTATCGGCACGAACACATAATTAAACACGTCTCTTCGCGCTAACTCCTATCAGAGGTAAAATCGAAGCTCGCATTTCGCTTCGTTCTGTTTTTTTTTTGTTTTCGAGTCTTTTTCCTTTTTGTATTCAGCGTTTCTATCGAAACCGATCGCACACATGGTCTCTATAATTTTTTTTTTCTTTTTCTTAAGCGCGTGCCCCACGGCGACGAGGAGGATGTCGCATATTGCGAACGACCGATATGCGAATTTTCATTGAACGCGACTTCCTCCTCATCGTCATTATGGCGCGTACAAGTAAGTAGTTTGTCATGTAAAATTAGGTTATCTCTCGCGTAAGATCATTTTGGCTTTTTGTATATCCCAGTGTTCCTTTTGTGACCTTGCGTATAGTGTTATCGTGAGTTATTATTATTGGCTTTTTTTTTTCGATCTCTCCTCCACCACCACCTCTCTCCTTCTCTCCTCTTCTTTCTTTCTTTCTCCTCCGATCGCTCGTTCGCAATTTTTTCTATTACTCGTTTCACTTTAAGAGAGTAGCATTTTCGTTATCGTCATACGCTTTGTTTGTTTGTTTTCTTTTTTGTCATATCCTCTTCGTCATACTATGTAACGCACATTCCTAAAAATTGTGTCCCTAGCGTGTATGTAATTGACGTTCTCGAGAAGACTCTTTTGACCGTTTCGCACGATATACATCGCAAGCCTCTTAGCTCCTCGATTATATTTTAATAGCCAGGACGCCGGGATAAGATTGAGTATAGTATCTTTGTTTCTTTTCACTTGTTTTTATCTTTATCATTTCTTTGTAAAAAAAAAAGTAGGGGGTCATTACACGACGTATAGAATAATTCGGTCAAATACATATAAAAAAAGTCTAGCAGTGACACTGTCGTTATGTATAATAAGTCAGACTCTTCGACTGTTGCGAAGTGCAAAAAAAATGACAACAAAATTTACTATTGTATATAAAGAAATCCAAACTATATTGACGCTTTAAAAAAGAAGGCCTTGCGACGTACGCATCGCGAGAAACGAAGATATTTTCTATCGCTCTTTTTTTCTGTGTTTCTATTAAAAAAAAAAAAAAGAGAGAATAAACAAAAACAAAAAAGAATAACAGTAAGTTTCAATGGAGAACCAAAGTGAGGCTGCTGCCTGCCTGCCAGGTTGGGGAACTCGCGTGTTCGCTGCGTGACCCAACAAAAGCTGCGCCTTCGTCTGCGTTGTCTGACCTTTCGTTACGTGCTCTGAGTATTTTGGCCGAAGGGGCTCGCTCTCTACATCGACTCACCTCCCAGAAGGTCTCCGGGCAAGTACGAGTTGAGAGAGCTTGGAGTTGCTCGTTGCTGATCGCTGCTGTCGATGCCGGTGTTGCTCCATAAGGAGTTGGTCGAAGGCGGTGCGCCCCAAAGCTGACTGGAACTGCCACCCCATGTGTCTGGAGGTGGTCCCGCTTTGCTGGTGGGTCTTAGACCCCAACCGCTACCACCGGAGCCACCAGTCTGTTGCTGACCGCCGTGACTGAGCTGCTGCAAAAGCGTATGCACCTCGCTGTCCGCGGGTGACTCTGCGAATATCGTCGTGTTACCGAGGACGCAATTGTTCAATGCGCCTTGAGCCTGAATAAGATAGATTCGATGAATATTATTAAAGTGCTTACTTCGTTTACAATTAACTGCGTACGATATACAATGGGGGGCTTCCGTGTGTACTTGCCTTAATAGCTTCGTCCCTGGACGAGTATTTAGTAAGGGCAATTCCGTGGTTCAGGTACAGACGAAAATCTTGGACCGGTCCGTGCTGCATGCACAGAGTCTTCAGGGTAGATCCATCGATTTGGGGTGTCAAATTTTTTAGAAGTAACCAGGTCGACACCCAACCAGTGTTGCCGCCTGCGCTCGACTGGAGGCCCCAGGAGCTTGAGGATCTGCTGACACTACCAAGACCAGCTCCCCAGCCATTGCTGGCGTTTGCGACACCCTTGCTGCCTAAGCCAGGAGGTGGTCCTCGGGCCTTGCTCATGGGCGCGCCCCAGAGTTCAGATGTCACTGACGTAGGTGGAGGCGCCGAATCTCCCCAAGTGTTCTTCGAGCTGTACAAGTAATGATAGAAATGCATTTGAAAGATACCTTTAGTTTACTTTCTTGGACGCTTTGTCGGATCTATATTAATTTCATGGTCAGCTGTGACTCAATGATCTATGAATGCTCACCTGGTGAAAGCACTGGGAGTAGTGGCAGGCGGATTGAAGCTCCAGGTTGAGTTGCTGAGGCTGGGAATAGAAGTGTCAACGTTGGCACTTTGAGGTGGCGGTGAAGTCTTGGTGCTCGAGGAGAAGATCGCGTCAGGATCTTTAATTGCTGCCAGCGACAGTGGTGAACGCACTACTGAGCCGGGTGTAATACTAGGATCATCCTCGATGCTCTTCATCTGGGGACCCTAAAACGATATTAAATATAGGTGGATCCGAACCAATCTTATTGACTAGTACCCTCTTACTTACAGCGCAACTGTACGTAAACCACAGGCTAGAGCGCATATGGATAAAAAAAAATGGCCACTAAAATTACACCAAGTCGAAAGATCTCTCATCTAATGCACACAACATGGACGCAGTGTTCTGTGCCACAAAGAAAAATTGAAACCCTTATATGTCCAGAGTAGTTTGTCTTGCCTTTTTTTTAACTCCAAGTACGTATGTAGCACGGGACAAATATGGCTGACAGTATTGGGAATGGATTACCTTCCATGGCTTGCCAGGTTCAAATTCGGGCACTAGGTCGGTGAATGCCGCACCACCCGGTTGCCAGTCCTTTCCATCAGTGGAGTCACTGTTGCCAGCGTCGGGCCATCCGCTGTCTCCCAATCTGGATGACCAGGTGCCATCACCCTGTCCAAGCAACGGGTTCATATTAGGGCTGCTGTGTGACTGAGCTAATCCACCAGGTGTGGTAGGAGGTTTGCTTGTCGTGCCAGGAGCACGTGAGAATTCATTTGTGGCGATATCGCCGTCCTTGTCGAGTGATGGCAACTTCCATTGGTTCAACCTGGACTGTTGTTGACTCTATAACGATATCAGTACATACGTGCTCGTTGTAATTCAGATTGAAAGTGTTGCCCACTCGCAATGATTTAATCAATATTAAATTCTATTAATCGTTTTTTCGTTTTTCCTACTCACCACCGAAGGCTCCTTGTTCATAGTTAGGTCGTTGAAGCTATTCTGTAGGGCAGACATGGGATCATGGACCGAAGTCTTGTAGTATTCGGATGCCTGAGATGGCGCCGCGGGATGCTGCTGCTGTTGCTGTTGCTTCATGTAAGTCGCTTGTTGCACGGCAATTTGATTCTGAAGGTTTGTTATCTGCTGCTTAGTCTTTGTGATCTGTACGCTTATCTGCAGGAGCGTCTGACTGTTGCCCTTCAAGGACGTCTGCACAGAATGCTGCTGGTGCAACTGTTGCAGAACTTTGATCTGCTGCAGCAACTGATTCAGGAGGATCAACGTCTGGGGCGCCAGTGGCTGATTCAGGATCTGATGATTCAGGTATCCTTCTTGCACTGCCAGCTGGATCTGCTGTACCAGCATGCGCAATTGTTGCGTGCTCGGCTGATTTTGCGGCGTTCGCGATGCCTGGAAACAAAGATTTTCATTATGAAATATAAAGAATCTTCGTTGGCTTTTGAATCTGGCGCTACAAGACGCGTCACGTGAGGCACTACTGTGACAAATTATTATTTGAATAATTCTAAGTTCTTGATAGAGAAAACGTCTAATACTTTATCAGAAAATTATTATCAAAAAAAAATAGCCTTACACGTGACGACTTTGCATTACTTTCTACTAATACAAGTCAGCGATGACATATTAACAATCGAATTGTAGATATTTCGTGATTTCATCATACATCACAGTATGCAATTCCACAAATCGACTGTTGAATGATACCCTCGCAAAATAATAGAGATAATGTTAATTAAGAGGAAGAAAATGAAAAAGAAAAAGACAAATCAAATCAAGCATAAGCAATCCTTCGTGCAACGCAAGCGTATATATTTTTCCTTTACTAGTCTCACTGCGCAGGCGCAAATCAAAATCATATAACATTGCCAATGAGTCCCCCCAAAAAAAAAAACTTTCGCTCCTAACCCTTATTCACAAATAAGAGTAAAAAAAAAAGAAGGTCGTCCCGACAAACTAATCGTAGGTAATTCCAAATGAAACCAAAAGAATCTACACGAAGAAAAAATAAAATGCACCCGCGCGAATGAATCGTATTTCAGTAATTTCTTTCGAATTTCGTGGATTCAAATGAAAGTAAGGAAAAAGATAGAGAGAAAGAGAAAGAAAGAGAAAAAGGAGTCCCATATCATCATGCATGGAACAATTACAGATCCGAATAGTGTATCGGTCGTTTTGCGTACATGATTCTGAAGTGTAGCAAAGAAGAGACTTTTGTAACGGATTCAGGAATTGTAGGTCTCGGACAAAGAAGTGTTGTAAAACTTGAATGATCTTTGTTCCAAGGAATACAGCGATGAGGAATGGAATGATATTGTAATAGAAATGGCATCGCATATCGCGTATCCAAGTGTAGTCGGACATCAGGTAGTTCACCTGGTTGAAAGGAGGCTGCGGCGCGTTGGCGCTGGGCTGTTGTTGCTGTAGCTGAACAGCTGCCTGTTGTTGTTGCTGTTGCTGGAGCTTGAGAAGGCTGGCGCTGGCCACGGAGCCACTTACACCGCCAGTGGCAGCCCCGCTGGGCACACCGGCCCCCTGCATTTAAACACGAACAACCCTGTACCCCATGTTCCCTTCCCAACCTTTTGACCTCTGACCTCCACACCTTCCTCTGGCATTCATACTATCGTCATCGTGATACTCATACGCTCGTTTATCTCTAACCGTGTCCAGGTACAGTCTTTCAAATAGAAACGTCAAGCTTTCTCTTCGGGACGTTAATTGTCAGCGAGTCGAGCTGAGGTTTTTTTTTTTTTTTAATGGCGTCTGTATGACGTAACGAGATAAAATTGAGAATTAAAAGTTTTTCATAATCGCATGAACAATAATTGTTTCTCTTCGTCGACTCTACGCTGATTTTTTTTTCTTTTTTTTTTTTTAGTTATTCATTAACCGTGACTCGGTATGACCTAATTGGCAATGGGTTATAAATAGCACGGTTACATAATATCATTTAGTGAAAATTTTAGAAAAATCGTTCATTACGATTTTACCAAATGAATTATACGTGGGAATTGATATTGCGAAAAATGATTACATTTTTCATTTGGTTTTTATTATTTAACGTATTAAATCCCGTTGGGCTTGAATTCAAGATACGTACTTTTTGTTTATGTAAATGTAAATAGTAAAGATATATGCACACTAATGGACACACAAAACACACAACACGACAAATAAAAAAAACGGTGCACTATTTGCAAGGCTGTACCTTATATCGGATCTTCTACTATTTCCATCAAAGCTGGTAATAACCTTCACCACGTAAAATTACTGTACCAAATCTTTCTAATCCGTTCTAATCGTTTCGCTTTCGTTGTTAAATTGGATAAAAAAAAAACACCCGTTAGGACCGTATCAATTCGCACAACCCTCGCATGTTACACAGTCGTCACTCAACACCATATACATAAATCACACCACGCGCGTATTTTGTCAGTCAAATTAAAATAAAAATCCATCACAGTTATGATTTTATGAACATCATTGATCCAGGTAACAAGTTACGGGTTGACACGATATGGAGTAGTAAAGGATTTTACCAGAAACAGTTTATACATAAAAAAAAAAAAGGTTCTTATACTAAGTGGACAATGGTGTGCCTTTGTATATATGGTAAATCTTTTAATATACAGAGGTTACCAGTTATGTCATAAAAATTGTTATCGACTTTTGACAGAATAAGTGCGCGGCATTCGACGTAATGATTAAATTTTAGTCTTACCGGCGGGAAAGACATCTGTTGCGCAACGTGATTGAATCTGGGATAGGCTGGTGCCGGTGTTACTTGATTAGTAGGATCATATCCGGCGTGAGCATCGTGGCGGCGCCACTGGTCAACCGGACGAAGTTGATTCAAAAGTTCCTGTGCTTCGTCTCTGTTCATCTCACGACTTCGCAGCGCGACTTCCACGTCCTCCTTCTACAGATTTATATAGATAAACGATTAGAGTAAGACTTAGGCTATAATAGAAATTTTAAATAACGACACAAGACATGGAATATAAATGCCATACCTTGTAGCCCAAATCGCAGAGATATCTGAACTCGCGACTGTTCCATATGACTTCTTTAGTTAGAGCTGGTTTAGTCTGATGACCCCAACTGGGTGTAGAATCCATTTCAGAATCTGCCCAACTTCCGCTGGGTCCCATTGGTTTTGGTTTGTGTGCGGTAGGTCCACCCCAGGTTGCTGGATTCAACTGAGGTTCGTTCCAGCCAGCTGGTGTCTTAGGATCATCCCAACCAGCTGCATCGTGTGGACCGTCGACCCAGGAACCATTGCGCCCGGCTGGTCCACCAGGATGTCCCCACATCGGTCCACCGACGTCTGGCTTCATGCCTGGCTGTCCTGGCATTCGATTTTGTGGCATACCCGGTGGGCACTGCATACCTGGTAATGTAGATAATAAAAAGAAGAATTAATTAAGGATTTATCTTGATAACCGATAATTTGATTAAACCAATATCAGGCAAATGATAATGAGGTTATGGTAATTAAAGTATATACCTGGTTGTGTACCTCCGCGTCCCAGATTCGGAGTGGGTAGGTCTTTCCAGTGAGAGACTTTGCTACCTGGCATGGCTCGTTGATTCGCGCCAGGGTTACCCCAGAGGCTGGTACCGTCATCGTAATTCGGTACGTTTCTTCTTTGAGTGGGTGGTGATGGTTCCTCCCATCCTGATGGCTTTCCTGGCATCATGTCCTTCGGTGGTGGAGCTGCCCACTGATTCATGCTTGAGGGATTCAGCATCTTCACAGGTGGTCCTGATGGATGCTGATGGCCCATTTGATGATGAGGTGGACCCGGAGGCTGACCCCACATTGCATCGGCGCTTGCGCCATTGAGACGTCCAGAAATTCCACGTGAGTCGCCACGCATATCGGCCATTCGATGGTCGCGACCCATTGGATCCATTACGCGCATGTGATCTCGCGGATCCAATGACATACGATGATCACGTGGATCGCGCATCTCACGTGGATCTACGGGTCTCAGATCCCTTGGATCTCTGGGATCTATCCTGGGATCGCCCCAGCTTGATCCTGTTTATAAAAATTTATCCGTGTATTCTGTGTACCTTCTTTTTTTTGTCAATACATTGAAAACATTTATTTGGTATTTGGAAAAGTTGTCGAATCTGAAGTTCATTCGTTTCACAAAATGGTCTTAGATGTACTTTTAATTCGCATTCTTGCCAATAAATAACTTGAAAACGTTTCTTCCTGCTAAATTTGTAAAATGAACGTACCGTTTAACGATTGCAAAGTTATTCTTTGATATTTATGTAAATCAGAAGACAAAAAAAATAAGAGACATATGCAAGTAACACTGACACAGAATATGCTGGAATGAAATAAGAATAAGTTAAAAACTATTTACATAAAGTGAGAGGGCAGAGGAAAACCGCACACCGGGTACATGGCCATTGCAATAAATATGTAAGATATAGAGTTATTGACCCTGTTGTGCTTTGCGGCAATTGAAAGTTTCATAGACCAAATTTCACATTCTGCAAAATGAGTTAGCAATTCCAAAACCAAAAGTAACATTATCATTCCCCTACCCCACCCTTGGCTATGTGAATGCTGGAGTATCCGTGTGTATTGTCAAAAAAAAAAAAAGCAAATATGGATCGCAATGTAAACGTATGAGACATTTTTACACATAGATTGAGCGCAGCTGGATGTGCATACACATTCCAACAGTAATTATTTAAAAATATCTCTTGCCAGAACCAACTGCAAGATCAGGTGTAAGCTCTCTTCGAAAAGAAAATATTAACAATTGACAGTCAATAATATCTTCGAATAAGATTCAACAAACCGACTTCGTTCAGAATTGTTTTCATGGTAGCCAAACAAAGGAAGCTTCGTATAGAACTACTTGCTAAAATATATACAGTATGTATAATATAATGTGCAAGCAGACATCGTACAATACTTTCTGCGTCAAAAGTACTTCAGCAATTGAACCGAGCATGTCTATATACATAGGATACTAAGAAGAAACAAGAGGAACAATTTTTTCGTGAAATGAAACGTTGAAACGATTTGAAGTGCAGTTTGAAGTTTTGTCAAATGGCTGTTTCTTCGTGAAGCATATAATAGATAATTTTAAGTAAACAAAAAGATAAGTAACAAAACTTCTGAACATAGTCACTTGGAGATCTTCTGTATAAAATTTCCGACTAAAGCTCAAAATTTGAAAACCCGTTCGAGCTATAAGATTTGCATCTCCAGCCTTCACTAGCAAATCTCCTCGTCTCCACATACCAGCTTGGTTACCACCGGCGCCGCCAGGCCACTGGGCAGTATTAGGCTGGCTCGGTGTCGGTGCTCCAGTCCACATAGATGAGTCCGCTGCATCGTCATCCTCGCCCCAGGTTCCACCAATGTTTGTAGAAGGAGTGTGACCCCAGGGTGTCTTCGCCTGTTGCTGAGGTGGCGGTTGTCCGCCGTTGCGCAAGTTCGCTTCCCATAGATCAGTGCCGTTGTTCACTGGAGGCTTCCACATTGGTACGCCATCTTTGGTCATGCTTGGCTCTGGTGAGGTTGGTACGTCCCAGTTGGTATCCTGGTTCACGTGTTGCTATGCACGAAAACAAATGACTCTCAGGGATTTACGCTAGAACTTCTAGAGCAGCAGAAATTTTACTGGCAGATGCTGATCATCTTCATGTTGCTTTCGGAAGATCATACACTCGTTATGCAAGTATTATTTTGAAGAATACTTCATTAATTCAAGATACTTACACAGCCCCAACCATCTTGACTGAACAAGGCCTCCCTCATGGTATTCAGCTGCTCTAGCTGTTGCTTGGTCGATGGGTTGTTGGCAGCAGGCGCGGCGCCAGGAGTAACCGCTCCTTGGGCTGGGTTACTTGCTGGATTATTGTTGGCATTGGGACCCGGAGGCTGTTGCTGCGGTTGTCCGGCACTGCTGTTGTTATTCTGCGCGGAAGGATTTTGCCCAGGACCACCCGGATTGTTGGACTTGCCTTGAGGCCATTGGGCGTTGTTCTGATTACCCTGGGCTGCGGTATTCGACTGAGAAGTTGGTGGGCCGGACTGAGAGTTCGGCGGTTGATTAGGATTATTGGCTTTGTTCACGTTGCCTGCGCATAACAAAAGATAATGAAATTATCAAATAATTCGTAAGGAAAAAATAAACAATTGATATAAATATAAATTTAAACAACCCAATTTACCTGGATTATTCTGCGTTCCGGGCGGACCCTGATTCTGATTTTGATTAGGATTTCCAGTAACAGATCGATTTACGTTATTACCGCCCCAATTGCTAGGAGGTCCAGCACTTCCCGGAGGATTTCCAGGGGTGCCACCCCATCCTGACTGGGCGGCATTATTATTGTTGGGTGTAGTAGCTTGAGTAGTTCCCCAGTTGGCAGCACCACCACTATTCAAGGAACTTTCTCCGCCGCCTGCCAAACCAAGGATCATCGGGATACCCCATCGTCGTTTGTAATCCATGATCGGCTCCTGAAGGTCCTGCTGACAGCGTTTGGACGCGGTGCGTTCAAAGAGGACACTCAGGGCGTCCTTGAGCTGACGGCGCTCATCCTCGCATTGGCTCTCGTCGAATTGCTCGAGTTTTCTGTTGAGAGCCGGAATGATGGCACGTACTAGACTGATCAGTTCTGCTTTTCGCGAAGCCGTGGCGAACGCAGTGCTCGTTGATTCGTTGCACGTGGAAGCCAAAATGGCGAGTCGCGTTGAATTGCCATGTGAGATTTGGTGGCTCGTCATTTTTCGTGATTTGGTAGAATCAGGAATTGGGTCATTGATCTGAGTGTCTCTAAGACTCGGCGTAACGTACTCGTTAATAGGTACACGATCACTTTGGAGATAACTCGAAGAGAATCCTCTAGGAGTTTCGTCATCATGCTGATACTGATGTTCATAGTGTTTATGATAATTGTTCTTGTCGTATTGGCGGTATTGTTGATGGTCGTTATCGTCATCGTCATCGTCGTCGTCGTCGTCGTCGTCGTCGTCGTTTGAGTGATTCTCGACTCGAGAGGCAGGTACAGCGTTAGTTTGGGATGTGACGGTGGCTGATTGGCGTGTAAGCGTCATCGTAGGCTCGCAGGTAGTCAATGTAGGAATGTTGACGGCCGACCGAACTTGCTCTTCGTCGTCAGATTCGTCAAGTCGAGCGGTGTGAGACGTTTCAGACTTATCGCTAGACTTAACGCTTAGCGTAGACTTAGATACAGACTTAACGTTAGAGTTAGATTTAAGATCAACCTTAGTAGACACTTGATACTTATCGTCCTTAAAGCTAGCGTTTAGAGGCTTGTTAGACTTATCGTTATCCTGAAATGAAAGAGCACCAACAGTAAATATTGTTGCTTCGGTACGGCTAATACCATCATTTTGAGACCCTAACATCCTAACATTAGTAGTCATTATACAACTAGTCTTGTAGCACAAAGCGACGTTAACAATGTCTTCGATAACATCTGGATTATTGTTGCTAATATTCATTTTCCCTCCGTGACTCCTAACGCTACTCTTCGCGCTCTTCGTCGTATCCCTCTTGTCGCCGTTCTTCGTGTTGGTCTCGAGGTTCATCCTCTTTCCGTATTGATAGTAGTCGTCGTAGAAGTCATCGTGGTGATCGTTATTCTCATTGATCGTCATAATCGTCGTCGTCATAATCATCGTCGTATTATTATTATTATTAATACAATAATAATAATAGTAATAATAGTTATTAGCAATGTCGTTAACGTAACCCTTACATTGTATCGTTAATGGAACACATATGCGTTGCGTCAGCTCGGTCACGGGAGCGTGCCCTAGTGGAGAAGTAGGAGATGGTACTTGGACTCGCGTGAGATTTTCCAGATAAACAGTAGATCGCAGGGTGTGCTCGTTGATTCCGTCTTCGGAAACGATAAGCGTAATGGAAGAACTGGCGGTGTCGACCGCGAATTTCTGAGCGTCTGCGGCTCTATCGAAATGCAATTTCACGAGGTATCCTGCCATCCGTAGGAGGCTTGGGAGAACATCGCCGCGGCGTTTGTCGTTGTCTTCGTCCAAGATTACGCTTTTGTCGAGCCGCCGGGAGGTCGGTGCGAAACTGGTAACGGGGGAGCACTTATCACCTAGTAATTTCATGCTTTTCGATCTGTTAGAAGTATCGTTTTCAACTAGAAGAGCCGCGGCGACGGCGTCTGCTCGGACGTGGTCGCCATCGGGGAGGAGATAGTAGTCACCGTAACTGGTTGAGCTGAGCAATATCACAGACTTGGAGTTATTATTACTTACGAAACTAAGATTAGCCTTAAGGTTATTGTTGTCGCCCTGGTCAAGGCGGGACCCTAGTAAGGAGTAATTGTCGACGGAGGCGGCGAGACGCGGCAGCCGCTGGGGGCGATCAGACTTGGGTATCCTAACTAGGCTAGGTACCCCAGCGGGGCGGCACGCATCGCCCCTCGTTACTTTTAGATTTAAACTTACTTTTAGTACCCTAACGCTTAGATCGCTAAAGCTATCCTTATTATCACTTAACGGCTTACAAGTAGACTTAGAGTTATCGGCGGAGCTGCCCAGCTGACCAGGCGAGCCCTGTGTGTTTTGCTTTCTGTACTTGTGATGATTATGTTCTGCATTGTTGTGGTGATTTACTTTATTATTATTATCGTAGGTTAGAAGGTGATTTCTTGGATTTTTTGTGGTTGCTGGCGCCACTGACTGGCGGGCCTCGCCTACACCGGCTGAGCTGAGCTCACCTGCAATGTCAAACCCACTATGTTCAATATTTAGACATCGGTGAAACACTTTTCCTAAGTCATTAATCTACGTGTAACGTGTACATGGGAATGACTTTCATCTAAATCGTCAAAGTATCGTCTAAGCTGACCTTTTTATTCTTTTCAGCTCTATTAACACAAGACAACTAAAAGACTTTTCTACATTCATACACAACTGACAGTGTACAGCCTCAACATTATTCTATCTAACTTTAAGACACTTCACACCTGTCTCAAGTGCATAGTGGGTGGGATTAGAAACAGACCATTATATTCCATAGCTATTCTATCACTTATATTCGCGCATCTGTCTTCAAAGTGATTGGGGATTGATAATGAGATTTATGCCAACTTACCAGATTGGCGTGGTAGGACGGTTAAGAAGTCATTGGCGGCGGTAGCTTCGGGGTGGCTGGTAGGTGCTGCCATCATGCTGCTGTTTATGAATTCGATATCACAGTACCTAGCGCGCTCTGGTCCTTCCCCCTCCCCCACCCCACTCAGACTGCTTCCCTCTAATACTACTACATCCCCCTGTGAGAAATAAAAAAAAACGGGTATGCAAATTATCCTTTAGGAAATCCATATATCTTGGTTATAAACAGCAGGGAGAGCAAGATCATTCTTAATTGTCTATTTCTGGAAAAGTAGCAAGCAGCACTCGATCCACTTACCTTGGAATTTTGTACGAAGGCATTTGTTTCGGTAGAAATCTCATGTGAACTAGAATTGTGTGGAAACATTGGGCTCAGTTCTTCTTTGGCAGGCAATGCATAGAAACCAAGATCTACACAGAAAAGTACACAAAATATTTTAACGTCGTCATTAGATGTAAGTTCTATAAAGAATTGCTCGATTTGAACTAGAAACAAAGTTTTGAATAAAGAAAATTTATGTTAACGTATACATAAGAATTATGTATATTTTAAGAAATGGAATATACCTCATAGACTATCACTATCAGTGCGCTCCTAGCTCCATGCCAGTAGAGATCTGCAACAATCAGAATTAATGGATCATAATATACAATATAAATAAAGAGTGATGAAGAACGTCAATTTTGTTAAAGTTTAAAAACAACTAGATTATGTTTTTTGATTTAATGATTAAGAACTAAGCAGGACAGTCTATCATAATCATATCTATAACTGGTTTTGCAAAATCTTAATTATATTTGTGACAATACAATTATACAATGCAAGTAATATAAAGATGATGAACAAACCGATATTCAAGTATCTCAAGCATGGTACATTACTGACAACATAAGGTGAAAACGAATTACATAAATAAAATTCTGTGCACAATCCAACGAAATATCAATGCGACAAATCTATATCTAAAAGATCTACTGGAAAGAATGTGTTGTTTGGTCAAAACATTCTGAGTCAATAAAAAGAAAACTCTGAGCAAATAATAAACAAGTAGCCAACAGTGACTATTTTTAATACAGCATCTGCAACCACGCGCCAAAGTCACTTCAAAGTAACTCATTGGCCAGGTTGACTCCTACGTGCAAAGGAGATGGATTAGAAGTGAACACGCAGATAAAAGATAAATAATATTAACTAAGATAGTATCAAATAAAGGATAACAAATAGAATAAATGAACTAATCTTAGAACATTCAGATTCGAGAAGTGGAATACACAAAATCTAGAAAGAAAAACTATGCACTACAAGTATATTATAAATAATGACTCAAAAGTGTTTATTCCCTGAGGATAATTTATCTGAAAGCAGTTTTCTAGAACAAGATAACCAGTTACAGATAATAGCTTAGCATAGAGACACAACAAAGAATTAATGATTAGGATAATATCGTGCATAACCGCTTGACCCAGAGTTCCACACCGAAAGATAAAAACCCATATGAACCTAATGGGAACATGAAAAAAAAGGCTTTCATGAAAATTTATTTTTAAAAGATACGAAAAATGCACTATAGGCCTCCAAAATTACTTGGTGAGTTATCGAATATGAGAAATCATCATTGATAAACATCGACGAAGAAAAATAGACAGAAATCGGCCAAGAAGCTCGTGAAGTCGATTTGTCGATTGTGAAATCCAGGACGCGATATGTAAAGGAAAGAGAACGTTACAAGACTGTAGTGGATAAGCACAAAGAAATGAAGAGAAAGGAAATCCCTGTAGCTGAGGCTCCTAGACAGTACTGAATATCGAATCCCATTAGAAAATGAACAATCGAGGACTCGCCGCGATCAAGATATCACTCCTATCACGATCTCCAGGTTCTCTCTAAAAATTGAACAGCACAATGTAACTTCGATCGAAACGCAATTGCGACCTCCTACCGTGATTTTCCTGAAATCAACCAGTAATTCCAGAAGCGCGAAAGAGACACAGAATGGGGCACGGCCCGACATCACTATAATATAATGTCGCATAAACGTATGTACGTTGGTCAGGGTGTACTCGGAGAAACATAGGCGTCCGCGCACTTTCACGGGTTGCTTCGAGAGCAAGAGGAAGCATACAATAGGGCGACGTAGAGAAGTGAGTGGAGATTGAATAAGAAAAAGGAAAGAACCAACTATAAAGTCAATCTCTCTCTCTCTGGTCAACACTACAAGAGAGAATAGAACGAGGAGGTGAAGAGAGTATCCCCACCTCCATGGCAAAAGGTTAGATAACAACCTTCCAGAGACCGGAGAAAAGAACGATACGACGCGAGAGCCCTTAGGAGATATCTTACGTGGTATAAAATATGTGTAACGTCGAAAAGCATCTAATGATAATTAAAACCTGTACGAGTAAGTAACACACTGAACAATCACTTTTCACAGACGCACTGGTGTAGGTTTCACGGCGTCACCGAGACTTGGATTGGATGTCGGACCGAGGGTGAACGATGTAAAAATTCCAGTCGTTGTCGTAACAAGGTGGGAGAATGCACTGTGTCGTTTGGCCGTCGTGTTTAATGGAGAAAAAAAAACTTACGCTTCGTAGCCCGAAGGAGTGCGGGACAGTCTACAAGACGAAGCTATTTCGCTAGCGCGGAATAGCGTATAAGCGTACTCGCGCTAGCGGCTGGCTATTCTCGCGAGCGATCCTCCTCCCCTCGCGTATGGGAGCGATGTGCACACGAGGCCACGTTCACATCCGTGCGGATCACGGCAGACCCGGTTCACATGCGAGCGAGCGCCCGGTCGCTCGCAACTGATGGCTTTGCAATGTCGCCGTAAGCGCTCGCGTTCGTCGCCAATGTTTTCCACCGCTTCGGTCCTGGACTTCCTTCTCCGCCACGAGGATTTCTCCTCGGACGCAATCCCCACTATGAGACTAAGCCGCTGCTAGGGTTCCTCCCCCTGGTACCCGGCCAACAGCCCACCATCCCACTATTACCAACCCGGAGACCCGGTCCGACGCCTTAAAAACCGTATACCCTGTGCCTCCGGTGTGCACAAATGCGGATCGTGCAACGGCAATAAAACGACGAGGAAGAATTTCAGAAGATGAAAAAGAAAAAAAAAGGAGGAGGATGACGACGAAGAATCGATCCAACGCGAAAGTGTCGTTCTTCCGAAAATGAAATTATTCGTGGAATGTCCGTATCTTTTTTCATTATCGCGTCATCCTCTAATCGAATGAATTTTTTCTTTTTACTTTTAATCCGGCACTCCCAAAAGCCTCTCTCGATAGGCTGCCGTATTTTTGATAGCGGCTCTCTGTATATCGGGAATTATTGATCTGTTGGATATATGTATGCGTTGAACGTGGCAGGCAGGCAGGCAGAACTAGTCGGCGAACGCTGTTCCCTCTGGCGCGCGTCTGCCCTTCTACTTTGTGGCGTCACCCTCTCTCTCTCTGGCACTGTCGTCGTGTCCTATGGCCCTCTCTCTCTCTCTCTCTCTTTCTCTCTCTTTTTTCAAGACACTCTTTGCCCCCTTTGCCCCCTTAACCGACGCTCACTTATCCGCCCCTCCACACTATCGCTCACTCACTCCCTCTTCAATATAACAGTTTCCTCCATCTTGCTTGCTAGTAACTCACTCTGTTGCGCTCGCCCTTCAACTAGAGGCGCCACTGTCTCTCTTCATTCAACATAAAATATGCTCTTCTCGCGTACGACCACGCTCTCAAAAGCGTCATCGCAATTATTTACCTCGTCACGGTGCGCACGGTATTACGCAGGGCTTTTCGAAAAACGTGTGGACTTACCCAAGGCGAGAAACGAGAAGCGTGGAATTGAATTCCAGCGGGATGTCGAGCAAACCAAAAATGGCGACTGCGCGACTTGCCTCACTCTTCCCTCTCTCGTTTCTACCCATAGACCAGAGTGAACGACGAATGCGACGACGTAGTTTTGTCTCACTCGTTCGTTTCTATTCTATATGTATACTATATCCTATCTGCCATTATACAGAGTCAGCCAGACTCCTTACTTTGTGTACTGCTCCTCAGGCTGGTTCTCCATCTTTTTCTCTTCGATCCGCGCAGCCCCGGCCCTGCTCTTCGATCTCTTTTTCCAGCCAGTGTCTATGGGTTTAGCTTGGAACGTGCCATTCTCGCTTAAAGGTCGATTCACAAGACCCCGCAGGTAATCTCCCTACGTTTGCAAACCAACCATCCATCCATTTATTCATCCATCCATCCATGTGCTCATCCAACCGAACGAGCCCGATGCTTCGCATCGATCCTACGGGATTGTACGGAGGAATCCGAGTCCAAGCAGCCCTTGACCCAGACTCGTTCCGCGACTCATCCAATCGCGAAGTTTAAGGTCTCCGTGAGAAATAGCGAAGCCCCCTCATACACATCTGATACAAGAATAACGCTTAACGAAAACATCCGACTGCTCTATTCACATTTTACTCTCGCTCACCAACGTAACCACCTACCTAGGTCGCCATAGGCATTCCCCATATTCTCGTTTCCAGCAAGCAGAGCGACTTTATCGGTCGGACTAGTGCGCCAGTCACGAATACATATTTATTCATAGTCTCTCTGCCGGACTCGCCTGGAACTATTATATACTAATCAGAATAAATAAACCAAGCACTCATTATACATATAGAATGACTGACGAAGGAATTTAACCCGCAGCCATTAATAGAGACGCGCACGAGATTCTCAGTGGAGTTTTGATATTACACGAATAGCGGTGGTGGTGGTGACGGCGGCGTTTTCACGGCAGGAACCTTACGTAACCGGCTTGCTTAGAACGGCTGAATTCACAAGGCGACGAAGCGCACCGTAAAGTAACGCTCGCCCTCTCGCTCGTTCACTTGGCCGGTAATGCAGAGAAAGAGAGTAGGTAAGCAGAGTAAGCGAATTCTGCCCGTCAGGCTCTACAGCCAAGAAGGGACATGGTTAAGGCATAGAAACGAAACAGACAAGAACCAACTCGACACACGAACCTAGCAGTAGCGCATGGCGAAAATCGTCTATACGTGTTCCCCGCGTGAGAAGACAATTTAAAATGGCGCTCGGTCGTTCGGCCGAGCTGAAAACTCTTTTAGAGAGTGAATTCGTCACCGAGAGTGTGAGTGTCGCCGTAAAGCACACAAGTAGCTTATTTAAGGCGGAGAACCGATGCGAGAGAGGTAAAAAGAGCAAGAGGAAGACAAAAACAATGTACATACATACATATATACAAAACTACAGAGAGAAAGAGAAAAGGACGAAGCGTGGAAACTTTTATCGTATAATCTTCCTCTTCTCGCCCACGCATCGAAATAATATGCGCTTCCACTTAGCAGTTGGCTGCCTCGAATACGATTACACCTAGATGCATTGTGGTGCATGTGCATCGTTGCTTCGAGGCGCATATCGTACGGTGCACACTGTATAAACGTGCATAACAGCGCGCTCGCGTGTTTTCCTCTCCTCTTATATGCCTATATAGACAAACACACACACACACACACCTTTACGCAACGATTACAAGCCCAGCGAATACACGTGAGTCATTTTACGACTGTGTGTGTCACCCCTCTGTCCTCCACGTATAGTATAGTACGTATATATATTATACATATACACACACACTCAACATAACGCCTTTGTATACCATGGTGTGTGCCGTAGCAAGCTATATATACAGTGTAGCTTGGCAACAAGCAGTCGGCGATTTGCGGGGCAAGGTCGACCCTCTCCCCCTAGCTATTTTATCCCAGGCATATATTTATTACGACACCGTGTATATAGACGCAGCAACAGAGCCGTGGTGCTTGCGGTAAGCGCGAAACTCCGACGTTCTCCATCTGATTATGTATCTAGCCGGGCCAGCCACTGCTCCTCGTGCTAAATAATTTTACACGAGTCAACCAACAATCAATCGGACGTACGAATCTCTATTGAGTTCGATATTACACTAGGCAATACGTGTTGTACCTCGGATACGTAACTTTTGTTACCTACCAAGCTGTCAGGGAGACGTAAAAAAAAAAAACAATTGTACGCACTGTACCAAGGTACGAGGAAATTAATTTCGTGTAATTTCTTCGAGCAAATCCGGATATTCCCAGTGCAACGCTACCTGATAGGTCGTCCGTGACTCCTGCGTTCCCTGCCGAGACGAATGCTAAAATAAACGCGCTGGTAACTATTCCGAACGGACTCGTCGGAACAAATGTCAACTGAGCGCGTGTCTCGTCGATTCACGCGCCACCAGCTCTAACCACGTTTCCGTCATATCTAACGGACGACTTCGTTCGCCCAATGGGACTCGCCGAGGCTCTTCCGTGAAATTAGCCCTGAGTGCAGAGTCAACGTAGGACACAAAAAAAAAAGTTGCACGAGCACGCGTTCCTAAACAACCCTCCACGGCAACTTCTGTCCTCGTAGAGACGCGAGAGGCAGCGACATCTAAAAAAAAACCTTCGTACTCCAAGTATAATAACTGAACGTCGTAGAAGCGTCTGACAATATAATAAAGCTTTATCAAGCGGCTACCACACTGTTACATTGCCGTAGCGACTAATGACGTTTCTACACCGCAGATGCTACGAGATATTGGACGCCGTGAGAGATAAAGGAATTTCGTCATTAAAAAAAAAGAAAAAAAAAAGATGGAGAACTAATCAAACACGTGTAAGACACTCGAGATTGCTTTTGAGAATGCGCAAGGATATTCGCTACCGAGAAACTAGAGTCGCTCAATTTTCACGTCTAATCGAGGACGGATAAGACCATCCAGAAGTTCTGCTACCGTAGTTGTTTAGGCTTGTAGCGTAACTTTGTTGATGTCAATTAAAAGGTTATTACGTAACACGTAGACATTCCGATTAAATTTGAATGATTTGTTGCGACACGCACACCTAGACACACGTACGTTGGTTACTCTGGTGAGCACACGGTAGTACGGGTCTGTATGGACACAGTGTGAGCCGGTGGAAAGGGGGAGGGGAGGGGGGCACACGGGCACACGAGGGGGCATTGACTCCTGACCTCTTCTTCGTCATTCCGCCGGAACGGCAAACGATAGTTCTTCGTTGTGTGAATGGCGAACGCGAAAATAAGACTTTCGAAAAGAGAAAGAGAGAAAACATAAAGAAATGTGGATGGTAAAAAAAAAGGAAGTAGAAGAGAGAAGACAAAGGAACGCAACCGAGGACGAAGCGGAGTCGTTCGTAAGCGCTAGGGTACACGAGAATACGAGTAAAGGGAGTAAAAAGAAGAGAAGGAAATTTCGTGCGATCAAGGGCGGCGTCGGGGGTATGTAAGTAAGAAGAAGAAGAAGAAAAAAAAAGAATAAGAAGTCGAACGGGACGACGCCAGGCAAGACCGCATTCCTAAGACACTCCCACCGCGCATATTTAGTATCAAAACGATCCGTCTGACTTAACTATCAATTGTCTTACCCAAGTTGGACGTTAAGCATCCGCAGAGATTATTGGTATCGCTCAAGTGCTTTCTTATTAAAACTAGCAGATCAGTCGCGTGGCTGACCCACTTGGCAGAGCGAATAAAGCCCGGCAACTGGCACTCTTTTTTCGATAGTGTTTAACTTCCTAGGTCTGGCGGGGTTGGTAGGACTTATTGTCCTGTAATTTGGCGCGGAGCCTATAGCGAAGACGGTTTAAGGCCTCGGGTGAAAACGGCGGGAGATTCAAGTTCACTTCGTAAGATACATAACCTCTATGCTGAACTATGTTTAATTTTATCGTACTACAATGCACTGGCAAAGCGAATATATTATGCATACAAACTTCCCGTACGGTTTATCTTCAATATACGACTTCATAGTCGCTTTACGTTTACGTGCATATATGCAAAGAATTTTATGTATACATAAACGCAATGCTCGACTCTATGTACCTCGATCCTTTTACTACAAGTCCCAGACGCGTCCCGTTGTGTACCTATTGACCTATTTCGCTCGACCCACTTCCCACTGACAAAATCATCGAGTCACTACCACAGGCGGTTGACTATCGAACTAGACGTGGCCTTTTAACGATACGCGATTGTCAGATTAGATAAAGGTCGCGCAACCTGCCGTTTATACGACCGACGGTTGTATGTAAGTTATGTATACGTTTTATGTATGTAAGCCGAGCGTATTATCGCACAAGTCATTATGCTTTTATATTAAATTTAGAAAATCATCACTGACACCATCTTCGTAAATTATTGGCAAACTGTGATTCTATAGCCTTGGAACATAATGGATGATCTTCAATGTTGTTGATATAGTCTTGCCTCCTGGTGGATGACTGTGCTTTATGTTATCAGTTGTTCGGTGCAAACTAATTTTTTTTTTTTTTTTACTTATTTGTCTCACTCTTTCTCCCTGCGCATGATCTCATATCTGACTTCTTTCTCTTTGCATGGCCATGCGACTCGATTTTATTCCCTGGTTATGTTGGCTCCCTGACTATTTGGCCGCCATTACTACGATTCGCTGCTCCCTTCGTTTCTTGACTGAAGTTTTTTGTACAACGGCAGGTTCGAGTCTTTCTAAGAGTTGAGCACTAGGATAATACAGTGGCTACAAATGAAACCCGTTTCAAGCTCTCCTAGAATGACGTAAAAATGTATTTTTAATCAGCTTTCTGGCCACCGTTAACTTCGCACCGTTATATCGTATCGTACGTAGTGGTACGGACGCCGACTGCCTGCAATTCCAAGTGACAGAACTGAAGCTTCCAAGAAAGGCTATGCCCATTATAAAAATGAAAACCATCGCCATACTGTTTCAGAATCTACACAGGTATACACTTAGGAATTTTACGTTTTACTTTGCCGATCATTGTGGCAGGGATCTTTACTTAGCATTGCGAATATTGTACGCAGAGGAATTCTCGGATGTCGGAATCGCTTCTTGTACTGTATTTCAGCAGTTCCAAATACGGGAGTTTCGCAGAGCGGCGGTCGAGCGGATCTTGCCAATATGGCGGCTTTGAAACAGTTCGATTCCTCGATATTACGACCTCGGTTTGGCTTGACGTGTCGAATTTGCAAGGCTACGTCACGCGACGCCTTGCTATAGGCTGATGCTCTTTTTTTTTATATATATATCTGTGTGTTACGCTACTCTAGGTTCTTAGATATGTCCTAGCGCGCGAGACATTCTTCTATTCCGTGCAACATATATACATAGGTTATATTTATATTTTTTTACAGGCACCTTCAAATATTTTGTATTACTTAAGACTACGTGTGTTATTCCTCGTTGACTTACCTACGAGAATGTGTTCACTGGCGTTCACAGTCAAGGAAAGTCTCACTATCACACGAAAAACTCCACTTTTCACACGCTCAAAAACACATTACGTACAACCACTGAATTTTATTGAAAATGAGCCTCCATTGCTTGGCATGGAGTTTACAGAGGTTACCGCTATGAGTCGCTGGCGTACCTCGACGAGCATTGACTATGCGTGACATAGGTAGAATGCGAAGTGCATTGAAAATTCTTGACCATTGGTACACATTTTACACGCTCGTTGCGTGACTGTTCAAGGCGGGAAATTCAAATTAAAGAAAATGATACCGTTACTTTTTCAATGTTTTTTTTATAGATCGTATTCATTTTGTCCATTTCGTATACGATTTTCGAAATAGTTGTTATTCATATTACGACAACCAGGAGAAATATCTATTCTCCGAACGCTGATGAATGTTCCTGTGTTTTCGTCAATAACCGAGGACGAGTGAATGATTTTCTTTCTTCCACTGCAAGTCTCTGTCTCTTCGATTTTTGTCGTACGTTGCGTTACACCCGGGGCTAGTTCTGCATAAGATAAAAATTAATTGCAAGTTATTTTTCGGTATTAACCTTCATTCAGGCTTCTACCTTTCTCGTAGAACTGTATTTTGGGCTTTGACTTCGGTTTGAACAACTTTTTCTTAGATGGCTGAATTATAACTTTTCCTTCACAGTCCATGTAACCCGTTTTCATATCCATTACTGTGGTAGATTACACATTGATTATTAATATGTAATTTATTTATAATAAAATTTGATCATTATGTAACATTGATAGAATATATTATTATAGTTCCAAGCAATCCAATGAAACTTACCGTAGTCCTCCATGTTTGAATTGTTTGACAGGACTTTCCTTTTACTTGCTCAAATTCAAATTTTTTTCCACTCGAATAAACTTTATTTCGTTAATGTATGCACAGCTTTTGGCAAGTCGACCTAAAGTTTACCACCATATAGTCCTAATTTTATATTAAATGCTTTTTTGAAAAACTGTATTAGAATATACATATAGTATAAAAATATTTAATGCAGCAGAGGTTTCGTTTTATCAGAATTCAGTAGGTTTGTTGATGAACTTTTAAAACTATCGTTACTTTCCTATACCTTCCATTCCTTATAATCTTATCCAGTTCTCATGACTTCATTCTGTGTACATGTTTTTAATGACGTTTCAAAAGCTTCGTATCTTCTTCATTTCTGCATACTTTTAATGTTCACTGTTAGCCTAAGCCAGTTTCGTCCATTATGGTTCACTAGATGTTTCTAAGAGACAGATAATTTTATATACGACTCCACATGATATGAATTTATATAATTTTGAATATTTGACCGTTATTTAAAATTTTGCTCATCATAAAATTTAGATCGTTACATTTCATGTAAATCGAAAGTATGTTTTGTTTCTATCGAGTAATTGGAGTGTTCGGAAATCGTGGTTCAATTTTTTTTAATCGCCATAAAAATTGAATTTTTCCAAAAAAAGAAGAAGGCAAGCGACGGACTACTTTTTAATTAACTAATTAAATAATGTAATAGAATAATCGTATTTAAATTTATTAATACGTTATTTTTTCATAGACTATCGTCACATTTGTTTCTTATCAATCGAAATCAAGATATCTTCGAACTTTTTCTTTTCTGTGCGTTACTCCTTTCATATCCGTATTAATGTCTCTCTCAATGTGAATTATCTCGCAGCCATTACAATCGCGAACCTCTGATATATGTTTTAATTGTCGTCCTATGGCCAAAACTTCCTCCAAAGTAATGTTAAACATTTTCGAACCATCAACCATTTCTGTAAAGATAAGAAACATTAAGTACGAAACCGTTCCTGCTAATTATTTTTTTTTTACTGTCTTACTACTTAATAACAATCAATAGTATTACCAAAAGATTCTGTGAGAGTTGATCTACGATTTTTTGGAGTACTCATAAAAACTTTAGCATCACCTATAATTACAAAATGGAAAAACAATTTTTTTTATCGCAATTGCATATTAACGTTAATTTCAAAAATTCAAAATTCACGCACATTGTCTAACCCTTGTGTCATATGACCGCCCTGGAAAATGATAACCTTCCATAATGCTCTGTGGTCTAACGTTAGAATAATTTGCTTCCACTGAAAATGAAAGATAATAAATTCGAAAATCCTTAATACTATCCACGAGCTTATGGAAAAAGAAAACTTTTTTTTTTATTGACTCACAATAATCCAGAATATCAGATTTTGGATTTGAAGAGGTATCCTGCATGAACGATTCATTCATACACGAAAAATCACCTAAAAGCAATATAAGAAAGTTCAGTACCTTTATGATACAATTACATAAAATTTTTATCATTATCATTTATTATCACAAGTAATTACGCGATGACACATCCGGCGGTGGTATATCACTCGAGTCTAGAAGTAAAGAGAAAATAAAAAATTTATCAAAACATTAAAACAAGATTAATTTTAATTACCAACCATCAAACAATGATGATCCCCGTGTACGGTGTGAACTACTCCCTAAAAAAAAAAAATCTTATCACAATGAGAAAACGTGTTTGAAATGAATTTTTCAAAAATATATTATTTTCAAATAATTCGATTTACTCTCGCGTTGCGCTCGATTCATCAAGTCAGGTCGTTTTCTTCGCATGTATTGCGAATAATTATATTTTCTTTCCTTTCGCGAATGATCCCAATACTTTTCAGGCAGGTTCTCATCCAAATCGGCTACTATTTGTTTCCAATTGTTCCTGAAATATCAAAGAGTCATTAACGTTGCTAACCTACAACGTTTATACTGTTTAAATTGCAAGGATATCCTTTAGTTTACGTTATATGATTTTAAATAAATACCGAACATATTCTTTCTCCTCTGGCAGATTTACCGATCGATTCTCATTGATCGTTGAATTCAATAAACTGGGATCACAAGCATTCGTATCCATTTCATCCGCTTGCTCTCGCATGAACGAATCCGCAACCTTAAAGCGCGTATAGAAATTTAATTATATATTTAATATTCTCGTCTCACGTACTGGAACTTCTTTTTTACAAGTTTTTTATTTCCACTGCGTTTACCTTCGACCAATCGATATTTGACGAATTGTGTTGGGCATCGGCAGCCCCACAACGATTAATCGGACTCTCGTTAGCATCGCCATGTTCAACTGCCCACCTAGCGATTTCTTCCCAGTTTACGTCATAATCATTTTCCTCGCAACCTCTGAATAAGAAAGTAACGTAAGAGTAAGAAAATGATGATTTTTAAAATTACCATAATTTTTTTTTTCTACAGTCACGGCTACGTAAACTCACAATGTAATGACGTCAGGATAAGATTTAAACATTTTGAATTACTGATGATTTACGAACTGTTGTCATCATTGACACATCGTCATTTTTCTTATGGATTCTTAAATATTACGAATTTCAATGCTAAAGACAATTTTTTGAAGAATTTTCCAAAATTAATTTAGACTCCAAAAGTCACTGTCATAATCAAATGTGTCAAGCTCTTCGACAGTTGACTGATGATCTTTTACGACGGAAGCGAATAGAGCAAAAATCTTGATGACAATTTTGGTAATTTTTTTTTCTAATTAAAAAAGAATTTTTTATTTGTAGTCGCTTATGTTTGATACATTAATTGAATTTTAAATATAATTGTGATTCTCTTGGTGCTTAAATGTGTTTCCACAACTGTCACGAATAATTGTCCTTTTTTGGCTAACAATTTCGTTACCGCAAAGATCCAATAAAGTTGTTATTTTGCTAAACGCTGTATCATCTTCCGCTTCGCTTCTTGTTGCCACGAGGACTGACAATTCCGTGTAGCCATCTGGTCGTTCTATTTTATAGGTTATAAACAAGGTGGATTACTGAATAATAAAAATATACAGATTAACCTTACTCAGTTCGGACGTAGTGGTAGCACTCAAGATATCTGCAAGGAATCGTTATCATAAAGATAAGAGAATTTTTCAAATTCCAAATTGAAAAGAAACATGATTTCTTACCTGGGCATCCTTCATCCGATTTAATATTACTTATAAAATTGTCAGCCGGTAAATTATTTTCATGGATCGTTGCTTTACCGGTAAAATCGATTTTCAAAATTCTATAAAATTTAAATACTTCATTTCCACATTCGTCATTTTCTGCGCTGAGTTGTTTAAGATATTTATTCCCACAACTGTCGGAATCGATAAGGGCGATGCTCCTCTTAACGGTGCCGTCAGGTAATTCTGTAATCATTTATAATTCAAATCTGCATACAATTAATATTTAATATTCGCACTATCGGTATCACGCAATAGGATTTATGTACTTTGCCAATTAAAAGAAATAATCTTTCGTTACCAAATATAGTTTTGAGACTGCCTGTCCATTTTGTATCTTCGTCGTCAAATGCATTCACTATGGGGAAATTATAATTTATGTATTTTTATCGAAGTCGCATTTTATTAAATTAATTAATCATTATTTACTGATCTCAATTAAATGGTTTCTACGCTGCTGTTCGTCCAAATCATTTATTGTTTCGCATATGTCAAGGAAATTCATCTGTGGTTGGTTTTCATACTCGAGGGCGATCTGACGTTAACACGAAAGAACGTTATTTACACTTTATTTTTTTCTCTACTGGAAATTAATAAAACCTTTGGAATTTTCTTTTTTTTACAACCAGCGTACGTCATTTTGGATCTTGATACTCAGAGGATTTTACATATTTGCTTTTGATGGAAATAGCGATACTATTGGTTACATTTATAATTAATTTTATCTGCATCCGACAAATTCGTTGCTACAATCACGCCTCAAGAGAACAAATAAAACACGTTTTTTTTTAAAAATATTTTCTTCCTACCGTTTCACAATGAAGGGGATTCCCCCTCGAGCGTACATAATATATTTTGCAGTAAGCATAACAGACTATAAGTTTACTGATAAGGATAATCGACTATAGGTTTACTAAGAAATCTTTATTATATTTTCGTTAACACATATAGGTATTTAATATGTTAAAAATGTACGCGTCTCTGATGACTACAAGAAGCTTCTCTATTCCATTCGACCTCAGGATTCTCTTCCCAGTCTTCATATAGTCTTGATTGCAAAAACGATTCTGAGCGAGAAATTGAAGTTTTTAAAAAAAATTAATTGACAGATTATAAATAGAAATTTATTCATAATTTTACTCGGTTCGTCAGCTGGAACGTTATCATAATGATAATCGGGACAACTATCTTGATTAAACGTCCTTGGCCAATCGCAACCACCAGCAACTCTGACTTGGCAGTTTCTCCCCTGAACGACAGGTCGATGAAGTGGATGATTTGGTTGTACCTTCATATTTCCTGTTGACAATAAATTAATCAATTTAACTTCTACGCTTTCTTTTTTTTAATTAAAATTTAGTTCAGTACTTGAAATACCATTACGTGCTGTATAGTCATTGAAACGGTTTGTTACTTCATAATCTGATGGTTGCTGTGACTGTAATGCAGACCTATCGTCGTAGCCTATATAGTTTTTGATTTCATCTAAAAAGAAATATTTTTAAACGACATTTTCATTGGCATCCGAACAAATGTTTTATTAGTTAATTCGACTTACGTTGTCCATAGTCGCTAAACTCGTAATTTGAACCTATAGCAATAAATAAAAGAAGGAAGTTATTGTGAATTTCAGAATTATTAGAAATAATTATCATCCCAGTCACTAACGTTCCCATTTCTCTTTCGATTCCGGAAGTGAAGTCATTCTAGCGCATCTAGAAGGACCGCAACTTGAATTCTGTGGTCTTTGTCTTTCTTGCTTCTGTGCGGATGATCCTGGTGGTAAATCAAGTTTATAACATCCTCCACTTCCTGTACACATTCCATCAGAAGCATTGCAGTTACATCCGGACATGCAGCTTTCTGAGGAACGATCCTTTCTGTACATATTGTGTACGATTTCACAGATAAAATTTGGATAATCTCAAGGAAATTGAATAAAAGAAACTGAATTTAGGTGGGTTGCTTCGAAAAGTTCAAATTTAGAATTTCTGACTGCTTAAACGTAACTTCTCAAAAGTGCCAAATAACATACGTTAACGTTTAAATGAATTCTTTTGTTTTTAACAGCACTTATTTTGCCTTCTTTATTTTTACTACAGTCAATTAATAAGCGATCCTTTCATTTTTGAACGAACGAAATCTTCTAATCAGTAAGTTTGGTCGCATGGCCAGTGACTCAGTTCCAATCGTATCCAGGAGAGTTCGCATGTGCGCCGCAAAATTTCAAAACGTTCTGATCTTTTTGATTGCTTTTTATTTCATATAAGCCATCGGTATGTCCAAAAAAAGATCTCATTGAAGTACATCGTCGATGGGTAACTCACAAGGTTCGTCACTATTAAAATTTCTAAAAATTTCTATAGAAATATTTAACATGAAAATAATAGAAAAAGCATATGCCGTTTGCGCACGTTCAAAGAGATGATCAAAGCAATAAACTCAGAAACCTCGCGCATGGCCCAACTATTGTATTTGTATATTCAGAGGATCTCGAGGAGTTTCTAGAGACGAGAAAAAAATTTCATATCGTTTCGATTAATCAGACTCTAAAATATTACGTCGTGGTTCTTTCATAAATCGTGTACGATTGTCCATAGCGCGTGCAAGAAAACGGCGGAAAATGACGAGTCCAGTAGTAATCGCTGCTACGGCCAAACACACAGCTACGGTGAGTTAAAGAAAATTATGGTTTTTGGTTATATTTGTAATGCCGCAACTGTCAAAAGTGATTTGAGCATAACTTAATTATTACTTACATAATTCTGATATTCTTACGTACTTGCTGTACCTTTAGACTTTGAGCAGTCTGTGACATTTTGCATGACCCAATTTTTCATTTATTGAAACATTGGTATGTGTGTTTCTATCATTAATGATCAAATACATATATCTGGACTTTATCACATGTAAATGAGGTAATACGATAGTGTTAATTAAATCCTGGCAACAATCTTGATCTATATTCACTTAGTTTACATTGTGTAATAGAAGTTTGTCACTTTTTATTTCGATATGATTTGCTTTATACTTATTTCAAACATAATCATATAGGTGATTCTTTTAATTTCAGCTTATCTTTTTCCATGGGCTAGGTGATACAGGGTATGTGTTTTATGTGATGTAAATATATTAACGACAAAAATCTTTTCTTAATTCTAACAATTTTTTTAGACATGGATGGGCTAGCTCCATGGGTTCCGTGCGGGCTCCTCACATTAAAGTCATTTGTCCAACAGCGTATGTAGTTAGATTAACAAAAAATTTGCTTTATATAATAGTTTATGCAAGATTGTATTATTCCACAAATTCATTGCAGTCCTACCATGCCGGTGACATTGAATGCAGGATTTAGAATGCCATCTTGGTAAGTTTTTAAAAAATAAAAACAAGATTTTGCAAACTGATAAGTATAATAACATTATGGTAAACCATTTTTTGCTTATACAATTGCTATTTATAATCTAATTCCTAATCCTGATTACTATGGATTATTTTTTAAATATATTCAATACTTAACGCTGTCTTTAGTATCAATCAATTCATACAAATAATTTTTTAGGTTCGATCTACGATCCTTGGATCCAACTGGTCCTGAAGATGAGGAAGGAATACGTAGAGCCGCGGATACTGTCCATTCGTTAATCGCACAGGAAGTTGCAGCAGGAATCCCAACAAAGCGAATTGTTATAGGTGGTTTCAGTCAAGGAGGTGCACTTGCTATATACAGTGCTTTAACGTTTCCTGAACCACTGGCTGGTGTCATAGCGCTCTCAGCCTGGCTTCCATTACATCAAAAGTTTCCTGCAGTAAGCATCATGAATAATATTCAAGGACTAAATGAAGAAATTTACTAAATCGTTCTCATCATATAGCTATAAAAAATGTTTATTTTACAGAATGCAATAGGTAACAAAAACGTACCTTTATTGCAATGCCACGGTGATTGTGATCCAATTGTCCCATACAAATGGGGACAAATGACTGCGTCTCTCTTAAAACAGTTCATGACTCAAACGGAGTTTAAAACGTATCGAGGAATGATGCATACGTCCTGCGACGAGGTAAGAATAATTAATAATTGTGTACTTTCTTTTAATCAAGTGAATAAATATATAAATCCAACATATATTCAATAATCAGTAAATCGGTAGGCATCTTGTACTGAAGTGAAATTAAAATTTATAATGGCAGATAATAACCGTGGCTGCGTGATCGTAGATAGAAAAATGTATTAGTTCACATGTAGAATACGATAAGCATGAGGAATCAGTCACACATGATTGTGTACTGTTATCACAAGCGCAATGACTGTTAGTCCTGAAATAAGTTAAACAGAATTACGTAATCGCGATTAATAGCTCTTCGTTAATTGCTAACAGTACGATTATTTTCGCAGGAAATGCGCGACATGAAGAAATTCATCGAAGAAGTACTGAAGCCACAATAGATGAAATTAATTGTATCGGCATTTAAATCGTCGCTCTAACTATCCAATTAATAATTATCGAATGAATTTATCCAATAATTTATTTCAAACAAAAAGAATTACCTATTACTACTTAATTTTAGTAACTCGTATAACGGAGTGACAAATGATAGTAGGTAGAAATTCCATTGATACATTAGGGGGAGTATACTAGAAAATAAGCAGTAAAAATAATGGCTTTCTAGTACATGATAATTTTATTTCTACCCTACTCTAGAGCGAGATTCAAATACGCTTTTGAAGTTAAACTCATCTCTCTCTTTCTTTCTGTCTGTCCATATCTATCTCTCTCTTTCTCTCTGTCTGTCCATATCTCTCTCTCTCTCTCTCTCTCTCTCTCTCTCTCTCTCTCTCTCTCTCTCTCTCTCTCTCTCATACACAATCATGATACACGCCTGTGCTAACCCCGTGATAAACTATAATATAAATAAATGATCCAAAAATTGCCTACATATAGATGAGATGCCAATTTAATTTTTTAACATTGACAAATGATAGACGCTAATTCTGTTAATTGATTCATTATTACATGTCCTAATCATCTATTATACATTATGGAAGGAATCAGTGAGATTTCCTATCAGGAAGTTAGCATCTTACTGTGTGGTGGTGATATATCCCATATCTAAGTATGCGAGATTATCGAGTAATATTTTTGGAATCAGATGTATCTGTAATGATAAAGAAAGAAAGAGAAAAAAAAGTATACAATTGTATCAACGGTGGGACAATGAAATGGGTAAACATTCGAACACTGAAGTCTTCAGTTAAACAATTGAATTTAGGTCCGTTTAGGAATGAAAAAATATAACTCGCTATTCGTTATCGTCACAAAGATGTATAATAATTCTACGAGTAAAATATGAAATCTGGAGAACTCTTTTATGTTGAAATTATCAAGAATTCACATTTTGCAACGTAGACCGACTGTGTAATTGATACGATCATGTGTATCGTTATGCAAAACTTTTTTTTTCATGTTTCATGCATAGAGTTCAGACGGTAGCATTAAGTACTAGTGATAGTATAATGAATAACAGCGGCGATAAGCTCAAAAATGAAAGATAATACCTTGAAGCATAATTAATACGCGACAGACACGATTTCAGGTATATTTGAAATTCGAGTCCTTCTTGGGACTAAAAAAAAAAGAGAGGAAAATAAAAATTAGCAACCAACAGTACAGTGCATGACAATGATCGAATTGATAAATCTCGTTCCCACGTAACAATCTATTATTAATGGAAAGAGCAAAACGAGATCCATCATTTGAGTTTGCAATATCTAATGAGGAGTTTCATAAATATTTATTTTCCTTTATACTGTTCATTCTCACTCTTCCGTTTAGGGTCCCGTTATGTTCTCATTGGGTATGGACTACTTGATTTGATAGTAGAGAACCAATAACACTAAAAACAACGGCAATGCCACTTGATGTAAATCGTACAATACAAATTTGATTTGGCAGTATTTATCAACCACGTGAACTTAAGAAATGAAATTTTTTGTGCAGGCGATACGAGTCTGCACAAATGTTTGTACAGGCGTACATTATGGAATTACGGATGCTTTTGCAAATCTTTCATTGTCCAGATGCACTAAAATAAAATTAGAACTTTAGGGTGAAAAGTGGGCACGCTGTTTTTTTTTTTTGTCGCGGCTTTAACATGGCTTTCTAAATAATGTTTGTTTCTTAAATTTATTTTCTGAACTTCCATGATGATTGTTCTTGAGAACTAATCGATAAAACTCAAAAAAAATACATAAGATTAAGCCAGTAAATGGGCAGATACTGACCCACTGCATCTAAAAACCAACCAATAACGCTTTAGTACTGGACCGGACTTCTTGCGTATTTGCTAGGCACGAACAGATAGACGTTCTAATCACATTGTGTAATTTAATAATAAAAGTCAAAGTTGTTTTAAAGACTGGATTTAATAATCGAATGGCTAAAAGAAATACGCAAGTCGTATTATTGAAAACTTTGTAATAGTTTACAAGACTGCCCAAAATATTTTATGCTTATCTTCTTCCCTATCCTCGCTTTGCAATAAAAGACCGAGAGAGTCTTACTAATTATAGTAATCGTGTAGGATGACGCTGTTAAAACTAGTAAGGCAGAGGTAACTGTAACTCTTGCTCTTGTTACGTCCAGGAAAAGAAAAAAAAATGCAACTTTTGCCTTACGGAGCGAGTTTATTGTGATTCAAGTACCGACAAGGATCATGGGAAGCGATCTGTGCAAAATCTCAAAGAGAGCTTTTGTAGGTGCGCTTAACCGTTGTTGCGTTTTACGAAGTTCAAGCGAGAACAGACATTGTGAAACTAAAGTACAGTAAAAAAGCTGCGCGTGGGAACTTGAAATCGTTTCCGAAATTTTGTCCTAGACTTGTGCAGCGAAAACGGACAAGAATGGACTTCCGTCTAGTAGTGTTTTATTATACAAAAAAAAAAAAGACAAGCAATCTAATAGCATTTACTATGATTCACGTGAGATGAAACAATATGTGTTGAATGTTGATTGATTTTTTTTTTCTTTTTTGTTCTGAACCACAGGTGCATCTTGACATTAAAGTAAATACAATGAATGTTTAAAGTTTGTTTTCATTTACTTAATACGCTCTTAACTCTGATATTTATCATGTAATTATTGTTGGTGCTACGTTACGCCGAGAAAAAAACCCTGATAATTTGTAACGAATTACTGAAAAGAAATAATTGAACGATATTTATAAATTGTTTGACGATTATCAAGGATAGAATTCTTTTTTCTTTAAATTATTGTAATTTCTCTTTGACGCTGTTTCCCACAGAAGCCGCTTTTATAATTTTTAATTCAGGTCATGTTGCACTCTTGTATCAAGATCAAGGATACGATGGAAAAACGTATGTTTAATGCCTGTAGCTCTTGCTAATAATATAATTGAAGGAAGATAAATGAACTGTACTATAATTTAAAAGGTCGATCATGTCGGTTGACGTAATCATTAATGAAGTAGGTGAGTAAAAACGAAGACCAACGACTTAGCAAGAGTAGAAGTGTCTTCAGCTGACTAATTGATTTAAGTTAGCTGTTGGCAATTGGCAACTTCCCTGAATTGTACGTTTGTATTTAATTTGGAATTTTACATTTGGCTTATTTCAATTGTATTGCTATATAAAGTTAAACTGTAGACTAAGTTTCTGATTATTAGGCGAGCAAGAATATTGAAACAGTTTTTAGATGCTAAACGAATGCGAGCGAACGAGCGGAAATTTTTGCATTTTCTCCCTGATAAAGGTTCCATAAACTTTTGTAGAAGTTATAATGTCTCTTAACAATAAAGTTGTTATTACAAGTTATGAATTTGCCTCTTTTCTCGCAGTTACATTCCTAATATAGTACCTGGGAATACGTATTTGTATTTTGTAAGCTTCTCTTAGAGAAATGGAGAATGAATGTAATAATAAAGATAAAGAATTTTAATTGTTTAATACAAAGATCATATTATCACAAAAAATATATATATATATATGATGTAACAGTATATCTATATCGATTTTGGATTTTGTTACGTAGTCAGTATTTCGAGCCTGGCAATTCTGTATTGTCTAGTTGTTGTATTTCTAACGAGAACAATATTGTTGCCTTTATCCATTAAAGAAAACAAAGATGGCAAAACAACATACCCTAAACCGATACCTTTGGATTCCGTAAATGAAAAATCTCCCTGAACAACGTATCCCATTATTTCTCTGTCACAAGAGTTTTTTACTTTTGCGCACTTTGGCAAGTAAAGGCTGGACATTACTTGGGCTTGCTTTTCGATGATACAACGATTTGGACTTATACTTTTCCTTCTCACACGCTTCATTATTTCCACAAGATTAATGTTGGATCCTTTCTCTTGCAAGACATTTTGCCGATTTTCTAATTTCCTTTTCCGACGAATTCTTTGCCTTCTGAGTCGTTTTAAAATTGTCAAATGTCCACGTCTCAATAATTTTCGTTTACTCTCGTTAGGATCCTTTTGAATACTTTGCACGGGCCCAGACCAATTATTCTTGTCTTCATAATTCTTCAAATCATCCGCACTAGGCAGACAGATGATAGAAAAGTTTTTTGGACATCCACGTTTTTCTATGGATATTTTGACAGGAATTAGACAATTCTTATCAGGGAATAAAGTCTTATCCAAAGGAGTAATTCCACTTTGAACCATTAATTTGCGACCCTTTCTATTTTTATTTTTGCCCAACATGCTCTTGCGATTTGATATACTTGCTTCCAAGTGTGACAAAAGATCCTTGTTCCTTAAAACATAAAAGTAGTCCACCTTTGTCCACTCTCTCATAAGAATGTTCCATTCGCAGTAAAAAGGACTGCTGATACCAAGCTTTACAAAATTCACTCTTCTATTTGGTGGATATCTGAAGTACCGTTGCATCATTTCTAACTTTGTATTAAGTGCTTCTCTTACATAAGCTGAAGTATCAGGACTATTGAAGTGAGGTGAATTTAGATCCAGATTTTCAAGGATAATTGACTTTGATTCCTTTAATCCACCTGGTCGAGCACAGCGTAATATAAAAGAAAGCCAAAATGGCATGGCCCATCCTGCTGGTATGATAATATCAATTGAAGAGGTAAAACCTGTAAGAATATTGATCTTCATCAATGAACTATTTACATTATACATTATGAAACGTCAATTAACGAATTTATTATCAAATATAAGTTCATTTTTCATTGTTACGAAAGGGATTCTTTGCAATTACTTTGCAATGTGTTATGTATTATTTTATTTTTGAATGACGACTTACCCAGACATTTTTTATCTGTAAAACATCCTGGTCTTTGAAGCAATAGTATTGGAATTTTGGATATTATGTTTTCGTTATAATTATCATCGTTACTCACACCAGGAACTAAATTTTGGCTTCTTAATTTATTTATCTGCGTTGTTGACTTAAGATTTGTTTCGACGAATTTTCTGACATCAGATTCCCATATAGGACTGCGATTTGCCAATGTTGGTGGCATCGGTATCCTATCAGAAATCTTATTATTACTTTCTGACTTTGTTCTCTTTTGTGGCATAAAAAATCTTGGGTCCAAGACTGTTAATGCTATAACAATATTTGGTGGCAATTGATTTGGTGATTTTAAATCTTTCAGTGCATCGAAAAGCTCCTGTTGTACTTTAAAATATTCTATATTTTCTTCTTTTTTGTAGTACTCATTGAACCATGATTTTTTTGCAGTAGTACCACTCGATTCTTTTGATTCGTTATCTACTTCCGTTGAAATTTCCACAACTTCCATCGTGGTATCTTCTTCAACATTCGTTTCTACTTGACTTTGTTCTTGTTCAGGCAATTCCTTGTTTAATTCTAAATTTGGTAATCTTAGGGCATTTGTTAATATGTCAAGTGCCAATGGACCACAGAGCCGAAACCTATTTAAGCGATGATTTAATAAAATCATTTTGCAATTTGTGCCGTTATGATATTCCACATCTTTAGAAAAACTATTATTTTGGACAGCTTCTTTCTTCTTTGCAGTTATTTTCGAATCGTTTTTTTCACGTTCTACTACAGTTTCTGAAACATCAGCCATGTTATCCGTTTGTAAAGAATTTAATTCAAAATTAAAACTAGCTATAACTTCGTTAAGGAAAGCTGTGTAAAAACAGGGATGGACCCAAATCCAAATAGTTTTCAAAGGGCAATCATCTGGTTTCCATAGAAAGTGTACATTTCCAATTGGAAACTTGGGGTAACCATCTTTCTTGAAAAACATTAAATTTCCTTCTCTGGTGCCACTCAAGTACACCTTTGCACCAAATGTTAATTCATTCGTATTACAATGCCTTTTCAATGTATCGATTAGGAAACTTAAAGGACCAGTAATTTCCATGCAAATGTAATATGAAATGTCTTGGATCAGGCAATGCTTCGCTATCGCTCTGTAATTTGCTCTGAAGCATCTGTCATTTGGAAAATTTGGTATTTTGTATCCCCATTTTTCAGTCATATGAAATCGCTTAGCATGCCAGATGTGAGTTTCCAACCAGACTTTGTTGCGCTGTCTACGATTATACTCCAGTAACAGATTACGTGGACGTCTACGATATTTTCGTGATGGCCTTTTATTTTTTGGTGGTAGTCCAGACTTAGCCATTTGTCTAGTATGTGCTTCGCGCAATCTTCGTGGCATACGCTTTGCATTGTGAGACATGATCCTTCTTCGCATATGGACAGGCAACTTTTGAAATATTAATTTTGTCTGCTGAGGATTTTCTGCATAGATACATATTAAGATAACTCTCATTAATGCTTAAAACATTGATGAGTATATGATGAAAGCTAAATTTACCTATAGAATAATTCATTGCAGCAATTTCACTTGCTCTTGATGCTACCAGGCGTAGCATGGGAACATCCCTGGGTAATTCTTCGTCCCCACCAAGGAACTTATCAAATTGCTTCTTTTCATCCATTTTTGTAGCTTTTCTAAATTATAACTAACGATATGAATATATGAGATTATTATAAATATTTCAAAAGATACATATGAAGTAAAATTAATGGAATAAGTATACTTACTTCTGTTGTTATAAAGTTTTTGCTTGTAGTTCCAACCTTCTCAATTTTATCAACAAATTCTTCAAATTTCTTATTTCTAACATGAAAATTGTACAAATACTATAGACAATTCCAGTCTATTTACTGCGCTATATAACACATTTTTCTTTACGTATACCATTTGTTAGACCGCATTTGCTCTCATTGTACAATTCAACAATCCTTTCAGTATGTAAGTCATATTTTCAGGTTAGGGGCAGACGACTAATGCGTGAATACAGCATTTTTTTAAAAACAAGGAAATACTTATATATTACTTTAAATCAAATTTCTATTATATTTTACATAAAAATATATCATAGATTTAATAATGAAAGAATAAAATGCAATAAAATAATTGTATTTCCAGCATTATAAAAATAATATAACAATACGTATAAATCATATAGCTTCATGAACCAAAAGTAGTAAAAGCTGACTAACAACATAAACGTTTATTGAATTACCTAAAAGTCGGTACCTCTGTTTATCAGTAATATTATCTGGAAACAAAAAACTTTCAGGAAAGCACATTAGCCTGGAGACTTCCTTAGGTGTAAAGTACCGTAAACGCAAATTGCACAAACTATCTAATCCATCTGGACAATCTTTTTTATAGTTTTTAGATTCTTCATAAACCTTTCTAAGATGGTTATCATTAAAAGGGCAAAAAATGGAACCTGTTCCTTCTACGTAATGGCTGTATGCTTTTGTGAAACAACAGGTACCTTGAGATTCGGGTGTTCTTATATCAAATATTCTGGCATGTTTAGCTAGCAATTTTCTAGATATTAAATACTTCTCATCCACATCCTTCTCCATTATATCGCTTAATTTAGAATGCTCTTTTCCATTTTTACAATTTACTGCAAGTTGTACGTTGGCTACTTTAGTATCAGACAAAATCTGCAAAATTTCTGTAGATAAGGAATGGATTAAATTCGGTTCCTTGAAGCAAAAACGAAGTCCATTCTTCTTAGCAATCATATAGTAACGATGTCGCGTGTTAGGTATTCCAAACTGGCAAGGACTCAGCATCAGTTCCTTATAATCAAAGTTGGATTTCCTCATACAATCCACAAGCTCGTTTCTTGCCTGGGAATTCTCAAAACCCTTTACGTTTTCTAACAGAAAATATTTTAGAGTTTGTATATGGGGTATGAGTTGCAGTACATGCAATAGAGAATCAGTTCTCTTATCCAATATATCCTTTTTTAAACCAACTCTTGTAAATGGTTGACAAGGTGGACTCATAAGTATAGTATCTATATTCATCCTTTTAATTTCCTCCACTGTAAAGGATTCTATGTTTCTATTTATATTCGAAGTTTGGGGAAAGTTATACCTATAGACTTCATTGGCAACTGTATTTATGTCAACAGAAGCAACAACCTGAGCTTCGACTCCACTTTCTGAAACATATATTTAAAAAATACAATATTAAGTAAAACAAACATTATAATGTTTCGCATATGGTATTCAATGTTCACATTATATTCTAATATATAAACTGACAAGTATATGTATTTAATAAATTCTAACTTTCAATACATTCAAGGCGCTTTCATTTATTAATCACAATGAAATGCTGTCAGGAATCTAGTTTAGTATAAATAATTTTTTTAATCCTGATAATAAATGTGCGCACATTATGGCGTCACGTATATACGCGGAACTGATAATAAGCATTGGTGGTAAACATTGGATAAATTAAATATTACCTTCCAATGCAAAGTGCATTCCACCGATTCCACTATAGAGTTCTAGCACCCGCATTATCTGTGTCTGTCCTTAACAATAATATAACAGATAAAGAAAAAGAACTGTCTTTGCCAGTTATTAAATCAACAATGGTACCCGTGACTAAGCCCGTGACATCTTTTTATCACAATAACTGGTTTCACAGAGTGTCAATTGATTTCATTAAGCGATGGACAAAGTAGGATTATACCTAAGCATTGAATGATTAATTTTGTTTTAATTATAAATATCCGGAAGCGTTTAGTTTCATTAAAAATCAGTGCCAAGAAGTAGTGTATTCAGCAAAGACGATCGCGTTCAGAGTTCACAAAGTCATGGCAGATGAAAAGTAATACTGATCTGTGTCGTATAAAATTTTCGTTCATTTTCTTATTATATTCTTGATACTTCGTTATGCAAAGCCCTTGGAATGTGCTACAGAATGAATACCATTAATAATATCAAGTTATAACGGGAACGGTTTCAGGATAAAAATTTATATGGTTAAAAAACAGTCTAACCTCAGTTACATATGAGTATATTCGACCTGATTCAAAGGCAAATGTTAATTTGATAGATTAGGGACTAAAGTTATTAATAGAATGCAATGTGCACTTATTAGGCGCTGTGAGTTTGAGTTATAAGTGGTGATGAAGTGTTATACAGTCATGAATGCAACTTGAGACACTCCCTGAGACTTCAAGGAAAAGATGTTTCGCAGTAGAAGCTGGTTCGGAGGTGGGCTTTGGAAGCCCAAAAATCCTCATTCATTGGAACACCTTAAGTACGTATTTAATGTGTATAATTATTTGGCATATTAGAAATTATATTATATTTTTAGATACCTATACAATGTCCTATCGAAGAATCACACTGTATCTGAAAATAATAGAGGACTGCTTGTTGAAACTCTACGTTCGATAGCTGAAATTTTAATTTGGGGAGATCAGAATGATAGCAGTGTATTTGAGTAAGTGTGAATACAGCATTCCCAAATACATATATTAGAGCAAGTATTACAATAGTTTATATTTATAGTTTTTTTCTGGAAAAGAATATGCTGTCATTCTTCTTACGAATAATGAAACAAAAGTGTGGCAGTTATGTATGTGTTCAACTACTTCAGACGCTCAATATCCTATTTGAAAATATAAGAAACGAGACTTCTTTATGTAAGTTAATTATCTGTCACAAAGCATTTGGATCTATTAATGTTGAAATTTTATCCCAAATGGATGATTTATAATGAACATTCTTTCAGATTATCTGTTAAGTAACAATCACGTAAACAGTATAATAGTGCACAAATTCGACTTCAGTGATGAAGAAGTGATGGCATACTACATAAGCTTTCTTAAAACTCTGAGTCTAAAGTTAAACGCCCACACAATCCATTTCTTCTATAACGAGGTAAACGAGGTACACACGACACTCCTCAACTATTATTTTCACTTTAGATAGCACATGCTCTTAATCACTCGCAAAATAATTTCATCTTATGTTTGTACTTCGTGGAGAACATAGTTACTTTGTCTAAACATAACATAACTCAAGTGTGTGCTTACAAAAATTCATCACACCTGCTTCATATACATTGCACACAGTAGACAAAAGATTGCTCATACAATAAAAGGTATTTTATGAAACAATATTCTTGACAGCATACAAACGACTTTCCTCTGTACACCGAAGCGATAAAATTTTTTAAACACTCCGAGGGCATGGTTCGCATCGCGGTGCGCACTTTGACATTGAACGTTTACCGTGTAGAAGATGCATCTATGCTTGGATTCATCAGGGATCGAACCGCAGCACCATACTTTAGCAATCTAGTTTGGTTTATTGGAAATCATATAATAGAACTGGACACATGCGTTCGTAATGATGCTGAGTAAGTTTCTGCATATTTTATGTCTGTCAAAGTATTTGAGAAATAGAAAATCATGGGCTAGAATAAACATGGCTTTTTTTCAGTCATCAGAGTCAAAATAGACTCTCTGATCTGGTAGCGGAGCACTTAGATCATTTACATTATTTAAATGACATCCTCTGTCTGGATATACCTGACTTAAATAAGGTTCTAACCGAACACTTGTTACACAAGCTTCTGGTACCCTTGTATGTTTATTCCTTGACGAAAGAGAAAAACGTTTTATGCCAAAATCAGGTACGTTCCTAGTGATATGTACCAAGGATTATTTGATTTTTATTTAATAATTGTTCTATCAGGATGAGAAGAAACATGTCAGTGTAGTGGTGGCACTGTTTTTATTATCTCAAGTGTTTTTAATCTTATCTCATGGTCCCCTGGTGCGCACTCTTGCTGCAATTATACTCAAGTCCGACCTAGACATTATCCGCAATGGCGCTAGTAAAGTTCTTGAGGAGTATGCTGAGATTTCATCTAACAAAGCAATTGCATTCGCACCACCCAAGGAGAGTTTGGAAAAATCATTGGAAAATTTAAGCGAGTCTCAGACCGATCTGAAGGAATCTTACAAGGGAGAATCGCAGAATGACGAACTTCCTGTTAAGACTGTGAAGAAAAAGCAAAGAGAGAGGGGAATGAATGAACCAGGAACTTCATTCGATACCACCGTATTGGATGCCCCACCTGAAAATTTATCGACCCCTGATCAGTTAGAAATAACTATTCCTAACGAAACTCTAGAGGAAATGAAACATCTAAACGTTACCGATGAAGAGAAGGAACAGAGATTGGCTCTAGAGAGTCCATTGACACCTCAGCAACTACCGAGTGATCCTATTCAGGAATCTTTAACGAACAAACCTTTCCTTCAAACAATTCTGAATTCTTTGTATTGCAATGAAAATGATTATACAGCATTATTTGGATTGTGTTTGCTCTATGCGCTCGCAAGCAATAAGGTAAACAGTGGAAAGGACTATAATTATTTAAAAAAAAAAAACAATTATTTTAAATCTTATTTATATTAACAGAGCGTTAATCCGGAAATGCTGGACCTGGTGCTGTCGCCGTCCCAACAGGTGCCGACAAAAAATTGGTACAACGAGACTCTAGTTGACAGACTCATTCATATTATCACCCTTAGTTGCCAAACAAGTGAGTCAAGCTGCTCTCGAAGTTATATTTTTTCATCTTGGCAATGGATCTTTTAATGCAAAGTCTATTATTTCATTTTTATCTCTTCGTTATTGAATAAGAATCTTTCTCTCAGATGCTAAAGTACGTCTAGTTACGCTCGAGCTGACTATCAAGCTGTTGACACAATTGGTAATGTCAGAGGGACGAAGTCTTTTGCACGACACACACTTGGCATCTATTGAAGCAGCAAAGGAACAAAGTACTGCTTTGCTGAGAAACTTTTACAAGGTTGCCAAGCACTGATTAATAGCAGCAATAGTTTTGATCTGATATTGAGCATCGTGTATTGATTGATAAAATATTTTATTAGAGCGAAGATATTTTTTTGGACATGTTTGAAGACGAGTACAGTGAGATTCAAAAACGACCTTTAAATGTTGAATGGTTGATGATGGATAGTAACATACTATTACCACCAACTGGTACACCGATGACTGGAATTGAATTCAGTAAAAGATTACCCTGCGGTGAGGTAAATGTATAATAATAATACAATACTTTCTTTTATATGTATAAATAAATACTGAGAAATATATATGTAAATATATATATTGATACATCAGGTGGAACGTGCTCGACGTGCAATAAGGGTATTCTTCCTGATAAGAAGACTATCCCTGACGCTTAATATGGAAGTGGAGACCCAGTTACCTTTGACCAATCCAGCGACCTGCATCGAGGTCAACAACGTTCTTGACCTAAGTAAAAGTTATTTACTTTCTAGCTGTCTTACTGGATTCATTTGGGGAGCAAAAGAAAGGACAGCAACGAGGATTTACGATGGCAAATGTATCTGTCTATTCTTTCTCTTGCGCACTACGTCTTCGTTTCCTTGGCGACGTCCTAAATGGATCTGTTGCTACTCTCTACGTATATGAAAACTCAGACAGCTAATATCTTGGTGTCTTCTTCCTGTCCTAGATAACAGTGACCTCATAGCCTGCACTGTGGTATGGAAAGATGGTCAGAAGATTCGTCGTTTCTTGGTGATTGACGTGTTGCAGTTGATCTTGGTAGAACCGGACACGAAGAAGCTAGGATGGGGCGTAGCTAAGCTGGTAGGATTCCTACAGGACATTGAAGTAGCCGGTGATAAAGACGACTCCAGGTGTCTCCACTTGACAATTCATAAACCACTCAGTAGCAGCGCTAGCAACAGGGTGCCTTTACTTTCTGCCAAGTTCATTTTTGACGATCATATTCGATGCATGGCTGCCAAACAGAGGTACATGTTATTCTCTATAAAGATCATGTAGTGTGGACACGCCATGTTGACCGATAATAACATTACAGATTGACAAAAGGCAGAATAAAGGCTAGGCAGAAAAAGATGAGTCAGATTGCCAGATTGTTAGATATTCCAACAAGCATGCCACACTGTTCTACACCTCCGAATTATGCTCTTATGAATATGCGGCCGGAACGTGAGTAACAGATGATTAAATGATTGGTGATTTGCCTCATTGATATAACAATTGTATATTTTATTTTGTTAATTTAGGAGCAACAGGTCGGGGTCACAAACAAAAAGATCAACAAAGACCAATGTTCACTGTGAACAAGGTCCCTGGTTTCGCAGCACAATTGCGACAGGATGGTGTTGTTAGGTCTTCTTCAAGGAGCACAACGCCCAATGGTAGACGCTCCGACGGTAGTCCTAATGGAAGAGCACGTGAAAACGGTTTAAGATCCAGAGATAATTCTCCAAAAATGCCAAGGCCACGAAGTGAGGAGATACCCATGGAGGATATGAGACTAAGGAAAGCGTCTCTGGCGGCTAATGGGTCAGGATTGCCGTCTATAGTCTGTTCAGATAGGAAGGACAGTACAGTTTCGGGTACTTCGAGCAACGGGGAGCTAGCTTCAGCTATTAAAAAACGTTCCGAGGAGACGTCGTTCACCTCGCCCCAGGTTCAGGATGTCAAACCTCGACGAAAGGGCCAGGTTGAAACAGTTTGATATACAGAAACACGAATGTTTATATGAAACGCTATTGCTGTACCATTGATTATGTGGCAAAATGTAGGAATCTAACAATGCAGATGAAAATAGACAGGCTTTTCATCTAAAAAAAAAATCAACTAAGTACGAGTTCCTCTGAACACAGTGAAGATAAAGAAAGAAGAAAAAGAGAAAGAAAGACGCATCCGTGGACTTGCGTTTATAATTCCTTTTATTCTTTTTGTTATTATGCTGACCCGCGATTGAATTAATTCTTTTTTTTTTTTACTCTTTTCACTTGGCACTTTTATGTCGCCAGAATCTATAAGGAAGTGTCGCGCATTTAACATATCAGACGAGATTACTTCCGTTGACCAATGAAAAATTGAAGAATGATGAAGAGCTAGTCTTGGTTTAATATGTTTGTATTAATATCATGATTTAATAGTGGGACGCTAGGTCGAATTATATTTTCTATGATTGACATCTGGCGAGAGCCACTTGCTGCGTTTTTTTTTTTTAAAACTATAAATGAGCTAAAAGAACAGTGCAACGGTATACCCGTAAGGCAAGGCTTTTTTGACTATGTAATTAATTTTTGTATATAATTAGTAATTATTGTTATGAATTAATTTAAATAAACATGAATATGGAACACTTTTCCCTTCCGTAATTATCTATGCTAAGCATTTTACTCATTTTAGGCATTAAACAAGGATTTTAATAGGCGCACCCGTTTTTAAAGTGTCTTTTAACACGCCATTGCACTTTTTATTCCGGTTTTAAACGTACATTAATAAAACCAAAAGAACATCATATACGCATTCCCCATAAATATGCAAAACCTTGCGATTCCCATTGCAGTCCCAGTGTTAATTCGCTCAATACTTTACGGAGGGATTGTGATCGTTTTTTTTAGTATAACATACGTAATAGACGAGTTTTGAGTAAAGATAGAAAAGATCGTTTTCAGGTTAGGCATAATGTGACCTGGGCAATTGATTAAGTGACGACGACCCTTTGTTCTATTTAAACTCATCCGCGACACTTTAAATGAATTGATTATAATAAGATTCTAAAATTATTCGTTTTCCATGTCCTCAGTCGAAAGAAATGAGCTCAGCTGTGTCAGGTTTGGATTCCTTGGTCTGCACAGAATTTACTGATGCAGGCTGACTAGATGGTGGTTGAAACTGCATCGGTGGTCCACTGGGTGCACTAATTTGTGGTGCCCCTTGAATGGGAGGTAAGCCAGAACCTTGTGAGCTTTGTATTGGTCTACCAGGAGGGCCAGATGGTAACTGCATATTTCCTGTTCCTTGAGGAGGAAGATTGGTGCTGGCTGGTTGTTGTAATGGTGCTCCTTGAGGTCCCATTGAACTTGGTGGACCATGTGATGGTGGAACACCGATCTGGGTTGGTGGACCTTGTGGAGGACCAATTGGTCCAGAAGGACCTTGAGGTGGGCCCATTTGACTTGGAGGACCTTGCGGTGGACCCATTTGATTTGGAGGACCTTGCGGTGGGCCCATCTGACCTGGAGGACCTTGCAGTGGGCCCATCTGAGCTGGAGGACCTTGCGGTGGGCCCATCTGACCTGGAAGACCTTGCGGTGGACCTTGTGATATCATCTGTACCGGTGCAGGACCCATTTGTCCAACTGGACCAGATTGAGGTGGTCCTACTTGAACCGACTGTCCTGATGATTGTACTATTGGTCCTGGAGGACCTTGTGGTCCTGGAGCGCCCATGTGCCCTGGAGGTCCTTGTGGTGGTACCATATGAGGAGGACCTTGTTGACTCATTTGATGACCACTGGGCTGTTGCATCTGCGGCATTGGAGGTCCTGGAATCTGAGTCATCTATTTGACAAAGAAGTTTCTTTACTTTTATGATACATAATTTCCTCCAATTTATTTTCGACATTTACTTACCATCCCTGGACCTGATATCGAAACACGACCAAGACTTTCTCGACCTTGAATAGACGGATCAGCAGACCCCTGCGGCTCTTGGTTCCCCATTGCGCCCATCATATGAGCTGGCATAGGACCCATCGATGGCATTCCATAACCTGGCATCTGGTATTGGCCCATGGGAGGTTGGCCTCCATATATATAGACTCCTTGATTCGTTGGAGACATCGGATTGTAGTTTGACGTGGGTCCCTGATACTGAACATGACGTACCGGAGAACCCTGTGCAGATGGTCCCATAAATCCTGGCACTTGTTGGTAGTTACCTGTTAGAAAAAAGAAAGCAGCACAAAGTAAATTTTTGTATTTCGATGAAACAAGGTGCAATATTCATTAATAAATTAAAAGAAATATTGACCCATAATATACTGCTGCTTCTGTTGCTCCTGTCTCATCTGCATTTCCCGTTCCTGTTCTTGGATCCTTTGCAGAGCCAACTGACGTTGATATTGCAAATACTCCTGTTTCTTTTTACGCATAATTTCCAATTTCTGTGCCATTTGAAGCTGTCGTTGTCTCTCGGCTTCTTCGGCTTGCCTGCGCAACTTTTCACGATGTTCCTCGCGAAGAGCATCCAATGCTGCTCGTGCATCCTTCATCTGAGCCAATTTATCTTGAAGTCCTTCATAGTAAACTCTACTATCATCTTGTTCCTGGATATGTCTCAGCAACCTATAAGCAATTTCTAATGAATATATCCTACCTATTTTCATACTTGTTTGATATTTTTCTGTATAAGGAATGTACCTTGAATGCATAGCTGTGATATTCATAAATAGAGTCTGTACAGAACTATCATTGGCAATGGACCTGCCACGAGATGAATTACTCTTCATCCTGTTCACAAATATCTCAACCTGAGACCTCAGTGCCCCAACAAATTCCTCCATTTGTGTATCTACTTCTTCATTTTGAGACTTCGCCACGATGACCTTCTGGGGCATCGGACTACTGATGTTAGGTGCGGATGGACTAGCTATATCCGCCCTGGAACCATGTTCCTCTATTGCAGTTTGTCTCTGTTCCCAATATTTGCGATTCAAATATTTAGCAAGTTCTGGATCGGTTTCTTCTTCTTCTTGAACATGAGATGGACTGGGCCCCTGAAGGAATTTTCAAGCAATCTAGAAGTTCTAGTGGAACTGACAGTTTATCTGGGTAAATGTATCAAATGATTTTTTTACCGGTGATGATGGTGGAGAATAAGCTGCTCTGGAAACTGGAGTAGGATTTGATTTTAGGGCACTAGTTGCCCGCTTCTTTTCTTTTTCTTTCTGTTCGGCTTCACTTTGACTCAAAGCCAAGGCAAGCTGTAGTTCCTCTTCTTCTTGGAGTTCCTCTGCTGTCTTGCGTGGCGGCACCTAATGTGAATTTCGGGAATAGCAAATAGCAAGTCTTTGGGGTTATTACGTACGTTGTAATAGGGTTCATCAAGTAATGTGTTTCTACGGTAACGAGGATTTAGGAACTTGGTCGATTTTCTTAGAAGACTTGTCCTGTGGCGACTCATTATTCAAGAATTTCCTTACAAAATCTGGATTAGAGGTTCCAGCTAGTTGCTAAAGGATTTATAAAATTCAAGATGCCTGACAATCATTTGACAGCTGGAATATCAAAAGACAAACGAGCTTACAAGCTTAGCAAAACGCGTCTGCTAGTGCTCATCACTAATTTTGATGGAAGAATACATTAAGCAATGCCTTTTATCAGTGCCTTAAACTTTGTACTCATTGCATAAATCTGGCCTTCTCGAGTAAAAAAATTATTTCTAGAAACGTTTGACTATAGCGGCATGGTGAGAGAAGCCATCTTTGTTTATTAATTGAATTATGGATTTAATAGAATCAACGAATCTGCTAGGATGAGTCATTGCTTCTATGTCTTAAGGATATAATTTTCACCTGCTGTTGTTGTGCCAGAGAACTGTTCAAGTATTCTGCAGGGAGATCAGTTTCCTTAGCAGCTGTGGTGGTTGGCCTAGCCGGGGAAAAAAAATTATAAATATATATTTAAAATTCTTCTTGAAAAGGGACTATAAATATAAATTGATGCGCACTTATTAACTTGATCGTAACAAGCCTCGCACACGCGAACTTCCTTCTCAATTCCAAATTTTGGTAATGTAGACATTTTGCTAGAGCATTGACCACAAAAAACTTGGCCACAGGCACGACAGTGATGCTTCCTTTGCACCATACTGAAAGCTACACGGCAGCGATGGCAAACATCTGCATCTGCCCATGCTGGAGCAGTATCGGCACTGAACATTGCGTCGCTTTCTTTGAGAGTCGGAAACTTGTATCCTTCAGCTTTCAAAATGTTCATAGTATCCTGTTGTAAAATTATAAAGTTTATATTATTGATAGAGAAATACTATTTTGAGAGAAAAACAATTTCAACTGGTCCCAACGAGCTCATGCCGAATACTAATGTATTTTAAATATGCAATTTGGATGATATTTGTTAGGAGTCATAGAATTTGTAAGTGGTTGCCACATTAAAGAGATATACATCACTGATACAAGCACAATAAAGGAGGTAGGAAGGCCAATATTATTCTCACCTGAACGGCTCTGTATTTGGGACTATTTCTAAAAGCAAACGTCCAAGCTTGAATCAATTCTAGTAACTTTAGCCTGACGTTCTCATGTGGCGTTGTCTTTACAAGCTCTCTGAGCTGCTCCATATACTGCTTTGTACCGATTTCATCATGAATCAAGCTACCACAGTTTTTAACACAGGATTCTAATACCTAAAATAAAAGATGCATATTAAGTCATGGTTTCCCTGTACAACATCAACCATGACTTACCAACAAGCTAAACAACGCGATATGCGGATTGGGATTTGTCAGCTTTCTCTTTATAGCAGCGAGAGCAGGTTTCGGCCTAGATTTACAAATAAGTTGTTAAAGATCAGTCGGGTGCTTTACAAATCCAATGCAAAGTATCAGTCTGCAACCCGATCTTTCATAAATTTATTTTTTAAACAATATTCAAAATATGTATCTAGCTAAAACAATTGCTTTGGCACTAGAAACTTCTGACTAGAATTATTCCAGGTTAGCCTGAAATGCCTATAGTATGCAAGGTTCACTTACTGAACATCGCCTTGTCGAATGACATCGCAAATTTGCAATATTGTGGGCCAGTCAGGCTCGAGTCGTAGGTTACTCGTAGCTTTGTCTGTTTAAATGCAAAATATAATGTTAACTATGATAAGCGAGATCTCGACAGGAACCAGGAAACTCTCATTATTCAAGAAAAAAAAAATAATAAAAAACTTACCGAGCAATTTAGAGAAATAAGCCAAGCTCCGGAACATTCTATTGAACCGAAAGCTTTAGTTTTTCAGCAAAAATTCTAATCTTGTTTCTTCGGGTCAATTACACTATGACACTTGACAATTGTCACATGAATCATGAACGATATGTCAGCTACTGCGTAAATCAAGCAGTGTGTTATATCGCTTCTGCGCATACAATACACACCTTCTCTACAGGAAACGTAGAAGTTTCTTTTAAAGAAAAATCCAGCACCTTTTAAATTTTCTTTAATTTTCCCATTTAATAATTTTTACAAATCACAATGCAACAATATACGGACTAAAGTATGTCTTGTGGTCGATCTAATTGTAAGTCGAGTTGTGTTTCCATTGATAAACGTATGTAACCGTCCGTGCAAAAAAGAATAGCTTGCAGAAATCTTGTCGATCATTTGAAAAACTATAAAAAAAAACCTTTGCATAGGTATATCTCGTAATAAGCTTTCGAACACTTGTTCCTAACACCAGGCTTTTCTTTTTTTTCCCATAAAGAGTACAGGCAACCGGCTTTCCAGAGCACCGACCGTCAAGACTCTTTACCCGAGCCGACTCTTATAGCTGTGTTTGGAATTAATCACTTGTGCTGGAAAGAAGTTCCACGCACATCGAGATATTCTTTTCTTAGCATTTTGTCACAGGGATTTGTGAACTCGTTGCCAGCGCAAGTGGTTAAACATCTTATGAACAGGTATATATGAGAAGAAGTTATTATTGATACACTTACTATAGGAATTGAGGGTTCTGAATCAATTGCCATTAAGATCAATACAATTAGTGTACGAGATCAGGGCGGATTGAAATGGCGAACGAGACGATTTTATTTCATTTCCTTCATCGTCGTCATCGTCGTTGTCTTCGCGCGTTCATATTTACTTTTCTACATAACAGATGGCGCTGTATTTATATTTTATATCTTTAACAATATAGATTTCAGTGCTTAGAATTTCTTTAATATATCCCGTTGCAAAACAAAAAATTTGTGATATCACCCCCAAACAACACTTACGTGCAAAAACCTATGTCGAGTACAGAAGTGCTTCAATAAAAAGTATTGAAATCATATTATTAATGCCCAGTGCATAAGTCACTACATATCTGCTTATATATACGATCTAGCAATAGCCCATTATTATAATTGTATTTTCGAAAAGTCCTATGAAGTCTTCACTACTCTTTTATATTACTACTGCTTTTCATACTTAATTATGATTTAATGGTCGTTTAATAATTAATAAAGCTTTAGGTGATTTCTCATTAAGTACTACTTGGCGGATCCGTGCACTAGTTCATATAAATTTTTGTTCATTATACCAGTTTTTCTACATAGAGCATATTAGCAATAACTCGTTAAAAATAACCACGGTAAAAGACTAATGACAAACATACAGTCTCAGAATGCTATTAGAACGTTTAAAGTAAGTATTTTGGAATTCATGGATCAGTACTAGAACACTAGAACTTACTGTTCTGAACATAGTTCCGCCTGATACGATTGTTTAAACAATGCTGGGAGTCAGCAGCTTACCGCTGTACTCCTCAGTGCAGGCAGGCACTAGGTGCTGGCTTTTGTCACAAAAAATCTTATCGAGCTTACACTGTGTGCTCGAATTTAAGATTTCAATAAAAAATATATGCAATATCTGATGAGCGACCTCGTTCGCAGGGTTGCTCTCGTGATCACGTTCAGGTCGGCTACGACGGGACTTACATTATCGACGGGGCCGATGATAACAAAATTCAACTCCTGGACTCCCCGCTTCGATTTAGCTTCATGTTTTTGGTATCGCCTAAAACCGTAGCGTTGTGCATCTCATCTCTGTCTGATAGGCGACCTCGTTCGCCGGCTTGCTCTCCTGGCACATTTCCTTCCCATTGGGGATACAGCCCTAAGGAAAGGAAGGGAGGAAGGGTTGCTTTCTTGATCACGTTCAGCTCGGCTACAACGGGATTTGCATTATCGACGGAGCCGATGGTAACAAAATCCTACTCCCGGATTCGCCGCTACGATTTAGCGCCATGCTTTTGGTGTCGCCAAAAAAAACCGTAGCGTTGAGGATCTCCCTACTCATGTCTGTAAAGGATTGAGGATATCCTTACTGATCTCTCTGTAAAGGAGTAGCGAAGTCGTTATTGGACATTTCGAAAATACAATTAAAATGGACTAGTGCTAGATGATATAATAAGCAGATATGTGACCTATGTACTCGGCATAGTTTTTAACACGTAAGTATTTTTACGGGGACAACAGTTTACAATTACTGGTACTAATTTTGCCTTTATTATTTACGTTTCCCAGTCTTAAAAAAAAAGTCACTAGTAGTCTTGCTATAAAGAGCTATTCATAACTCTTAGTATAACACTTTCATTTCACTAGTAACTTATCTTGGGAAACCCTTGGAAAAGCCCTCAACAGACTTATTCCAATTTACAAACGTTTTAAAGCGAGCTGTCTCGAAGCGTTAGTACGAGGTTATTGCAAGGCAAAATGTTAGCCTAAGGTGAAATTACAGCAGGCCGGAATATAAATTGTTCAAAATAGTATAAAATACTAAATTGCGTACTATCAGGGAATATCAGAAATAAAAAATGAGTCTGCTATCATTTGATGTCAGATCGACTTTCCCTCCCACTTGGAATTGCCGCCAAGTAAGATTTTCTATGCGTTACAATTACTAAGTCGCTTCATAGAAAAATGCAGACAACACGTACATACTTTCAAAAGTCATCCTTCAGCTGCTTAAAGGAATCTTCTGTGGCGTTAGAGGACTTTTGGAAATTACGTTTTTCAAGAACGTAATCATCACGGCTCCATTTGAAATAAAAGAAAATACCGCAAATAATAGTATCTGAATTTAAAGCAGTGATTTTAATAAATAAATCGATATTGAACTATCATTTATCCTAATAAAATCGCTTCGATCAAGTGGATATTAATTGAATACTAAAGCTGATATACAGAGCGTTCCAAAAGTAGGTAATGCAGATAGTCGCAAAAAAGACGTTTTATCGAAAAATTTTGAGTTTTGATGTGAAAAATCTAATGGCGCAGGGGACAGAATGTAAGACGCCGTATTTTCAGGCTGGCACTGAAATATAGATATACTGGAATACGTACGCTGTAATCCTGATCTCTCCCGAATACAACAATGCGTGAATTTCGCGACACCCTGTATGCGTCGAAAATTTTCAAAGTACAAGGAGGTTGAGATATCGGTATTTATTTTGATTTGTTTTATTTATTAAAAAAAAAGAGTCTCACACAAAAGATAACATAGACATTCAGGAATCACACAAGAATCATGCCACGAGGCTAACACACATACGAGTTACAAAAGCGACTAATAATTCTCTTACGATAAAATATAAATGAAGACAAAATGGAACAGAAATAATTATATACACGTAAATAGAGGCGACAAGCGAGTCTTCTACAAAGAGTAGTAATGCCTTTTGATTTCGTTGCCGTAATTTTTTGCAGATACGACATGATGCGAGAACACAATACAATAGTTATCAATATGGGCGCATCAAATTAATATTAATAATAGCATTAATAAAAAATACAGTCACTATTGCATAAAAGTCCCGCAACCAAAAAAAACCCTGAACGTCGCATACGATTTTTCACAGCTCAGTAACGAAAGTCGGTAGATCCAAAATGAAAAAAAAAAAACATTCGTAAAATCCATATCGTTACCGATCGATATAGTGGCTGATAGGACCAGGGGTTAAACTTTGAATTAGCTAACGTCCGTTACACAGTGCTATGCTAATATTACCCTTTCGTTCGGTCAGTCCATGTGATATAAATCAGGCGAATGAAATAAAACAGAAAGGGGAAGGTTACCTCAGCATGTAATCTATGCTGTAGCTAAGTTGGAGTCTACACTTAGGAGCTCGTAAAAATCGTATGGAGATTCCCATTATATTTGTAAAATGTACTATTACTAGGGACTATAAACGGGCTTTGTAGCCCGAAAAATTGTAAGATGCCGATTGCGTTGATCACCTTTGATAAAGCTTATACGTTCTATGCCTAAGTGGCTGTGAAGGACGTTTGATAATGAAGAACGAAAATGCTCTACGGCACCGTGAGATTTTGGGACGATTGCAGCTCGTATTAATAAAAGTTAAGCATTCTTGCGGATAAGTTGTAATCCTCAACAGGAACCTCCCAGCGCGATTCCCAGGAATAATTTTTATTCTTGTAAGCCATATGCGAGCACATGGGTAACCGCGTGATGCGTTCACAACGACGCGACACCGACCAGTATATAAAATCTGCGGGACACTTGTAAAGGTATCCTTCGAGCGATCCGTAGATATCCTTTTTGCACTTGTAGAACGCGTTGCTACATCCTTGTCTGTAAGGATAATGACCTTCTGCGGGGCAGAGCGTATTACCGTGAACCTTGACCTGAAAAATGAGAAAGAGAAAATTGATAATTTGAGTTGAATTTTTGGAAAATTTTTTTACACCGATTACTTACCGGTGGCATGGAATTGTCTTGCAGTCTTCTGTAGAATCTAGAATCAGCCTTGACTCCGTTACAAATTTGTTTGGTTTCGTTTTCAGGTAGACACTGGACCCTCTCCTCGTCGAAGATCGTATTCTCTGGACAACTCAGGACCAGGATCTTGATCTCCATGTTACTGGCCGTTGTGCACTGATAGAAGAGATTGCAGTACTTTGGATGACGGCGGAAACCAGTGGGACAGACTAGAGCTATCTGCTCGTCAGTGAGATTTCCAATTGGACATGGGGTCGAGACTGCTGGTGAGGTTGTTGACGACGAGGATTCCGTTGTTGTTACTTCCTGAGATTCTATCGTAGTGGATTCGGTTGTTTGATCTTGCGATTCCGTGGTCGTTTTTGTTGCTTCTGTTGTTGTTTGCTCTACAGTAGATTCTGTTGTTGTAGGTGATTCTGTTGTAGATGATTCTGTTGCTGTAGGTGATTCTGTTGTCGTAGATGATTCTGTTGCTGTAGGCGATTCTGTTGTTGTAGTTGATTCTGTTGTTGTAGATGATTCTGTTGTCGTAGATGAGTCTGTTGTTTTAGGCGATTCTGTTGTTGTAGGCGATTCTGTTGTTGTAGATGATTCTGTTGCTGTAGGTGCTTCTGTTATTGTAGATGATTCTGTTGTTGTAGATGATTCTGTTGCTGTAGATGATTCTGTTGCTGTAGATGATTCTGTTGTTTTCTCTGCTTCAGATTCTGTCGTCGTTGTCTGACTAAGGGTTGTCGACTCCGGGGATTCTGTCGTGGTCTGCTCTTGAGCTTCCGTTGTGTTTGCTTCTGTTGTTTGTTCCTGAGAGTTTGTCGTTGTTTCTTCTTGAGGCTCTGTTGTTGTAATACTGGTAGTGGTGGTTGTTTGTTCCTGGGAGTTTGTCGTGGTTTCTTTTTGAGATTCTGTTGTTGTATCTGTGGTCTCGGCCGTCGTTTGTTGCTCTGTGGTGCTTTCTACTTGTGGCGTAGTAGCTTCGGTTGTTTCGGCAGATACTCCTGTGGTTGTTTCACTGCCGGATTCTGTTGTTGTCGAAGTTGGTTCTGCCGTTTCAGAACTTGCTGTTGTTGCACTTTCGGTTGTACTGGATTGTTCTGATTCAGTTGTTGCACCTTCTGTCGAAGAACTCGATTCGCCTACCGGTGTACTACTTCCACTAGATTGTGTTGTTGTTGCTTGTGTAGAACTTTCTGGCGCTTCAGTTGTATTTGGTGCTACTGCACAGTCTCTAGGGGGATATATTGATTCGGGATAATTACATACATTTATGCTGGGGTCAAAGATGGTTCCTGATGGGCAATTGAAGTGGTAGACATTGAAACCTTTACCATTATCTACGCAGCGATAAAATTTATCACACTGATTCGGATTAGGATAGTAACCTTCCTCGTTGCAGACGATCGTGGAATTTGGTTTTGGAGTTGCACAGGGCGGTACGCTTCCTTCAGTAGAACTGGAATTGGAAGACTCAGAACTGGAAGTTGATTCTGATGATGAGGAACTTGATTCCGACGAAGAAGATTCAGTACTAGAATCTAATGGAGATGTGTGGATCTCTACAGCCGCTGAAGATGATGCTAATGTGGTTTTTGTGGGTCTGTCAGTTGCTGGGGCTGAAGTTGTTGTAGAAGAGCTTGGAATTGATGAAGACTGTGTAAATGGTGATGATTGTCTCGTTGTTGATGATGCGGGACTTGTGGCTCCTACTTCATTATTTTCCGGTGTTGTATTTTCGGGTATTTCGTTGGATTCTGAATTGCATGACGATACTTCAGCAATGAAGTTACAAGTCTGAAGACTCTGGTCCCATGCAGTTCCTGGACCACAAGTGAAATCATACTTCTGAAAAGCTGAATTTTCCTTTATGCATCGATAGAATTTGCGACAGTCGTCAGGATTTGAGAAAAAGCCTTCTTCGGTACAAGTAGATTTCCCAGATTGACCAGGTTGCGTTGATCCTGAGGACGGTACCGAGCTAGACTCTACTTGTGGTGTTGAAGAAATTGCAGGGGGCTGACTTGTTTCTAATGAAGTTGAGGATGATTGTGTCGATTCCACGGTGGATGATGATGAAACTGAAGAGACTTGAGTAACAGTACTTGGTGTTGTTGAAGACTCGGGTTCTTGAGAGGATGCTCCTGATGGGGTTTGCGATGTAACTTCTGGTTGGGGAGTCGTGAATGCAGGTTCGGTAGCTGTAGAACTTACGATAGTAGTGGTTGTTCCTAGTTGATTTTCTGAATCCGGTGGATTTGCAGTGTCTAGTTCGTTGAGAGACGGATCTGATCCATCAACAACAGGATTTATTGATTCTCCGCTGTCCGGGTTACAGGTTGGAACAGCGTAATAGTGATTACATGCTTGTGCTTTGGGATCCCATACAGTGCCAGTTCCACAAGAGAATTCATACTTAGTGAAATGGGAATTGTCACCAACGCATCGGTAGAATTTGCGGCAATCTTCGGGATCCGGGAAAAAGCCTTCTTCATGACAAACGGCTGGTTTTCCTGGAGTTCCAGGTGTTCCCGGAGTTCCAGGCGTTCCTGGTTTTCCTGGCGTTCCCGGAGTTGCAGGCGTCCCTGGTGTTCCTGGAGTTCCAGATGTCCCTGGTGTTCCTGGAGTCGCAGGTGTCCCTGGTGTTCCCGCAGTTCCAGGCGTCCCTGGTGTTCCTGGAGTAGCAGGTGTTCCCGGAGTTCCTGGAGTTGCAGGCGTTCCTGGTGTTCCCGGAGTTCCAGGCGTTCCTGGTTTTCCTGGTATTCCCGGAGTTGCAGGCGTCCCTGGTGTTCCCGGAGTTCCAGGTGTCCCTGGTGTTCCCGGAGTTCCTGGTGTTCCGGTAGTTCCAGGCGTCCCTGGTGTTCCCGTAGTTCCAGGCGTTCCTGGCGTTCCCGGCGGTCCAGGAGTTCCAGGTTTTCCGGTTGTTCCCGGAGTTGCAGGCGTTCCTGGTGTTCCCGGAGTTCCTGGTGTTCCTGGAGTTGCAGGCGTTCCTGGTGTTCCCGGTGTTCCTGGTGTTCCAGGAGTTCCAGGTGTCCCTGGTGTTCCAGGAGTTCCAGGTGTCCCTGGTGTTCCTGGAGTAGCAGGTGTTCCCGGAGTTCCTGGAGTTGTAGGTGTTCCCGGAGTTCCTGGAGTTCCAGGCGTTCCTGGTGTTCCAGGAGTTCCAGGTTTTCCGGTTGTTCCCGGAGTTGCAGGTGTTCCCGGAGTTCCTGGTGTTCCTGGAGTTGCAGGCGTTCCTGGTGTTCCCGGAGTTCCAGGCGTTCCTGGTGTTCCCGGAGTTCCAGGCGTTCCTGGTGTTCCCGGAGTTGCAGGCGTTCCTGGTGTTCCCGGCGTTCCTGGCGTTCCAGGCATCCCTGGCTTTCCCGGAGTTGCAGGAGTTCCAGTGGTTCCCTGAGTTCCAGCCGTACCCGGTGTCCCTGGAGTTCCTGGTGTTCCAGGCGTTCCTGGTGTTCCTGGAGTTCCAGGCGTTCCTGGTGTTCCTGGACTTCCAGGCATACCTGGTGTTCCTGGCTTTCCTGGTGTTCCTGGAGTTCCAGGCGTTCCTGGTGTTCCTGGACTTCCAGGCATACCTGGTATTCCTGGCTTTCCTGGTGTTCCTGGTTGTCCATTAGGATCGCCTGGTTCCCCAGGTTGGCCATTAGGATCTCCTGGTTCCCCAGGCTGGCCATTAGGATCTCCCGGCGCTCCAGGTTGTCCAGGACTACCATTATCGCCAACATCACCATTCCATTGTCCACCATTATCCCCTGTATCCCCGTTCCATTGCCCTCCATTACTCCCAGTATCCCCATTCCACTGTCCGTTATCTCCGCCAGCTGTGGGATCCTCAAGGTTCTGCCTACAGTCATCTCTCGACACAGCCCAAGCATGGTTGCAGCCCTCAATTTTCGGATCCCAAACTGTACCAACTCCGCAAGTGAATTCATATCTTATAAAAGAGCCAGGACGATCAGATACACATCTGTAGAACTTCTGACAATCCTCAGGATCCATTACAAATCCTTCTTGAATACATTCCGGTCCACTACCACTTCCACCAGAAGTATTCGACTGCGTAGTTGTTGGAGCGTTCGCGGTCGTAGTAGCCTGAGTTGTAGTACTCGTCGTCGTCGTAGCTTTCGTCGTTGTCGTGGCTTCCGTCGTTGTAGTACTAGGAACCTGTGTAGTACTCGTAGTCGTTGTACCATCAGTAGTACTAGAAGAAACTGTTGTAGAAGGTTGTTGCCAAACCTGTCCATCAGATTCTACATCATTTTCAGATCCACCGCATTCAGGACGTCCACTTTCCCCAGGATGAGTACAGATGTCGCCCTTATCCTTAGAGAAAACGGTTCCAGGGCCACATTCAAATCTAAACGCAGACATTGGGCTGCCATTGCCCCAGTCTACGCATCTATGGTAAACGCGGCAGTCGTAAGGATCAGGATGATATCCCTCTTTGGCACATTTGAAAGGTATTTCAGCCTTTTTGAATATGCTAAGTCTTGAGTAACGGTTCCTCGGCCTATGAGAGCCTGAAACGATTATAAATTAAATGTGCCAATTAGATAAAATAAATTCAACCAATCGATAAAATTGTCATGATTGCGATTTATCTTTTTAACGATTGGACTCTCGCTGTGTTCATTCATTTATTTACTAGCAAAAGGACTTTTCTAAGCAAGTATGGTCGATGGCACCGCCTTGGAAACCTGTTTGACGACAACAACAACCATCGAGGAAGATTCCTTCGTACCAACAAAAATAGTTGCTCGCAAACGTGGCTTGTATTGTGCACATGCGATCCGCACATCGGCGCGCCGTAATTGGAAGATTCCAGGTTGGTATTGCTTGCGCCTCGAAGAAAGGTTACATCGTGAGATCATCTAATTGAAAGTACCTTCGCGTTTGGAGGTGTCGAGAATTGCGAAGAACAAATGAAAAAATATTTTTTAAACCAACCGATTTGAGGCAAATACATTTTTTGTTCGTTTTTGTTTTTTCGAAAAAACAAAATTATTCAACAAAATAAGATATTTAATTATACAAAAACAAAAGCCCTTACCGCTTTCCACGGCAGTGGCAATAGCCAGTGCGAGGAACCACGCGGTCCAGATTCTCATCCTCATCGCTCGAAACTTGATTAGCCTGTAAGAATGAAAAAAAAAAAATTGAATCAAAGCAATAAGAGAAGAAGATAACAAAAATCCTACGTACAACATACGAAGGCGAAAAGCTCACGTCGAATTTATTACTCGAGCCAACTTCAATCTCGTAATGAACCGTTAAGATAATTTATAGAACAATAGAGTACAAAACTCTTTAAATGAGACTACAGACGAATCCCTTGTCACTGTCAGATCAAGGTATTGTCACTTGTAACAGATTACTAGCTGTCAAACGAAAAATCAACGTGATTACCAAATACCTTATATATGTATATTGTATAACCAAGGGTTGCCAATATGCCAAAACAAAATAAGCCTCCGGCTAATGTGATACCCGTTATACTGGCGAATTCACATCTAAGACGCAAACGCATACTGTACTCTAAAATACATTAAATATATATATATACACATTATGTATATGGTCCACGCGTCTTTACAGCATCTAAGAAACAAAGCATCGCAGCATCCTGGGAGATTCCTGTATCACGTATAGAGAAATCCTGGACCGAGGTTCAACAGACCGGTAAGAACATCGTGACGGAAACTTTAGACAGTTATATCATGAATCGAATGCGTCATTTTCACAGCATCACGTTTCTTTTGTTCGTTGTTGTTGTTCCTTATCTTTTTTTTCTATCCTTTTCGTTTTTTTCTTTGAGTGGTCACCGATACGATACGATTTCGTCACGTTCTGCCGGAAACCTGTAGGACATTTGTATCTCAATAGAAAAAGATACACGGGATAATTAAAGTCGGCCGAAAGTCTTCGTAGCGATGGAAAAATTTTTCTCAATCAGGGAAAGAAAGGTTAAATGAGGTTATAAGGTCTGGATTGTAGACGGTCCATTCAGTTCTTTCCAACAGGTATACAGAAGCGTTAGGTTAGCAAAATGGCCTAACGTAATAGGACTCTTCGTCTAGCGGAACAATGGAGGACGTGACGGCCTCTTTAATGCGAATTGACGCGTGATCAACATATAGGATATTTATGTATGGAAACGGGTTTCCCACGTGGTCTTGAAGTTTTTCATAAATTTGAATTGCGCGCGGTGTCACGCCGTGACGATAAGCGCTTTAAAGACAGTTAGATAGACGTCCCGGTTGGCTGTGATCCAAGGGAAGAATTCCGCTATTGGGTATTGGCCGATGACTTTCCGAAGGATTTCTAACTGTCCCTGCGACCTCAGTTGACCAGAATGGCTTCTTCACGGATGGATCTTTTGATAGGTAACAGTCGCTTTGATTTTTATTCGATTACCGTGTCGCTTTGACACGCCATCGTCAACGAGCAAGCGTGTCGGATGTCTTTGGTGTTGAATGAAAGAATGAAAGAAAAAAAGCAAAAAAAAAAAGCACGAAGGGTTAAATATCTCGGTCAAATTTTATCCTTCGCGCCATATGGGAAAGTCATTGTCATTGTACAGTTATACGTACAAAGAATCATGAAAATTGGTTACGCGTTACAGTAGGTGTATTCAAATGTCTGTCTTAAAGCCTGATACATAAGACTTTTTAGTCTATGGCGAAAAATGGTACTAAAATTTTGTACCGCGCCTAATTTACAACGTAAATTAATATATGTATCGGTAAAGAAAATTTTTATTTTTATTTTAATATTATTTACGTCCTTTATTAATTTTCATTTTATGTCACGTAATAATACATTCTAATGCTTTACCCACTCGTCGTGAAAACAAGGACCAATGAATGCACGGAGTATAGAGTGGAACGTCGAACCAAGAATAACAAGATTATATTAGGTGCGACGCTTGCTTTCTCCATGTGGCTTAGTTCATGTTATTGCGCGAGCATTCGCATAACCGACAATGTCAATGTCAATGCCCACTCGTGAAATTGCAACCGCATCACGAATCATGGATGATTTCTCTCGGAGAATTCGTGAGGTAACTGAAGTGAGTGGTGGTGTGTTATAAGATTCGAAGAGGAAAGAAAGAAAAAAAAAACAAGTTACAGCAAGGTACGTTAACCTATATTTTAAGCGGGTTTAACTCGAACAAGAAACATGGGTTTGGATCGATGAATGAAACATTTTGCAAATTCCTCGCACAGGAACCGTTCGTACGTGAGACACAGTTTGAATAAAGATTTTGCCAAATCTTCATCCGTTTGCAGTTCGATACGTTTGCCTAGCCTATTAAAGATTCTAGAAGCGAATAAATTGAACCTTTGGAATTCGCGGTAGGAGTTAAAATAATTTTATATTGACACATCTTATACGTGTGTCTGTTAGGTTTAATAAATTAATTTAACAATTAGATTCAATAATAAATCCTTGTTTTTTTGTACTAGTCTCTTTAGTTATTTTGATTTTTATGTCCTTTGACTAATTTCTTTTCTAGTCTTTGACGAAACGTCCAATCGGTTGTTCTCTTTTTAATGGGGATTACTTTTCATTGGTTTGTTAATTGGGAAACTTTTTTTTTTTACATGATTATATTTAAATTCGTTTATAAATATTTTAATCTTTACGGTTCAGTCAATTCAGTATTTTACTCGTGAAATTTATTATGAATCATTAAATGGGCTAGATTGGCGTATAGGGTTATTCAGGAGTATTGAACCATCTTGGCAGAACCATGTTCAGGCGGTACAATATTCCCGAATAAAAGTCTCAGACAAAAATATTGAAATGTAGTTATTGCTTTTTTATATAAAAAAAGTCAAATATGTAAAAAAAAATTCTTAAATTCCATTTCACATCTTTTCTCTAATTTTCACTGACATTTTTCGCGTTTAATAATACAAGATTATTATGGAAGCGTGCAGTTAAAAAAGGGTTCTCGAAATCGGTTCCGATCGTGTCGTTATTATCTTATCGATTTATTTATAAAATAATTGACGGCTATACATGTTCAGGTCTTTTTAGTTCATCATTCTTCAATGCATTTTCTGGATATAACTTCGGAAGTCGTCGGCAGTCTGAGCGATCCTTTCGCGCATGATCGGTTTGCGCGTTGAACAGAAATTGCTTGATTGAAAAAAAAAAAACAGAAGATCGGTAAGAAACTATTTTTTTTTTTTCAAAGAGTTTAGTGAAAAGCGACGAAGCATCGCGCCTTTGTTATTTTATACCCGCTGTTACCAGTGGGTGTAATTTTTTCTTTTTTCTTTTTTTTTTCTTTTCGAAAATCGGTTGCTCTATGCTTTATATGGGTCAAGACGTTGAACTTCTTTTAAGGTCATTGACACGAATATACCAAGAGCAACCGTCATTATCTTCTAACAAAGTCATCTAATACGATTGAAAATTATGAGAATGATTATTAAAAAAAAATTCTTCCTGCATGTAATTTGCGAATTTCCTGTGATCATCATTAGAAACCAAATATCAGCTATCATTGTGATAAAACGTGATTCAGCAATGTGGGCAAAGATTACCGGTTTTTGCTAAACAAATTTCAAATTATATATTCGTAGCGGATTACGAATTGGCTGCTTAAAATTTTTTTTTTCTACAATTTATCTCGAAAGATACCAAATTCTCACGTAAGGCGCTCGGCGAATCGCATGCGATTAATTGACAATTCGGTAAATCGAACGGTACAGTTAGTCGCGTCATCGAGTCATCGATGACTCGGAATCGCCTAAGGTTAATTTTATACATGTAGCGTATTGGTAAAAAAAAAAAAAAAAGTCCAACAAAATAGCACAAAGTTACGTAACAAAGTAACCATTAGAAATTCCAGTTCAATAATTTCACATAATACGTTTGAATTACAGGTATCGTTCCGACTTGACAACCTATCACCAACAACGATTCAATGGATCCTGAATTATCATCATCATCGTCGTTTTACGGATACTCTCAATGACGGCGATCTTCTCTTGACTTACTGAGAAGAGATAACTGATCCCACCTCATAAGGTGTACTGAACCTGCCTATTATGCTGGCTTGATGCAAGTGCAACCTTGCAATTGAAAGTTGCAAGGTCGTCTTCGCCTCATACTTCACTGTACGACTCTCGACAACTTCACTCTTCTTGGATTCTTGTGTTTCGAGCCGTCTCCACCTCCCCCCCCCCCTTTTTTCTTCCTCTCTCT
>JASANN010000431.1:97197-153042 GCA_031762395.1 Calameuta pygmaea
CTCTCTCTCTCTCTCTCTCTCTCTCTCTCTCTCTCTCTCTCTCTCTCTCTCTCTCTCTCTCTCTCTCTCTCTCATACGCTTACGTTCATTTTCTTCTTTTTTCTCTCTCTCACTCAGATTCTTATCCCCGTACATTTACCTTTAAAGGATACAATCATATTTTCTCTCGTCTTAGTTCATCGAGTAAAGCCACATTGTAATTGAGAGAATACTTGTAAAATTGCATATGTAAATTCCTTGCTCTTTTACTTCACCATGCAATTTCTACCCTCGACCATTTTTCGCGGTGCAAACTGACTAGGAGAGTTCAAGGTTCGTTGGATAAACTTTTTAAGTGACTTGGATCGCTTTAAAAAATGTTTGTGAAAAAAAAATTGTCATAAAAATTTTCTACTATTAGGATTTACATTATATTTTTAGATACTGGACCTAATGGATATTTGAGGATAAGGATAAGATGTGAATTGCATATGTACATCTTTTTAGTCTTTTAATTCACTTGTAATTTTTGTCCTTGACCATCTTTAACGTACAAGTCGACTGAGAAGGTTTGTTAAGTTAAAATTGCTTTTTTCGATTTACTATTATCAATATCGATTTACGATTTTTGTATTAATTTTTTTTAGATCGTCGATCGACCTGCTTCATTTTTGAAGATGGAAACGAGATTTGAGAAAAACATTCGTTTACCGTAAGTATCTTGTGATTCGGACACAATGAAGCTTTGGGAGCGTTGAGATTTGACTGTTTCAAATGATCGACTGCAATGACGTATTGTCAATGGATGATAGGATAAAAAAAAATGGCGTGAGAAGTAAGAAAAAGGAGAGGCGATAATATAGAATGAAAAAAGGAAATATCATCTTGTGTGAGAAATAGCCGTTATCGATCGATACGCCATTGATGATTGTCAGACGTGAAATTTGACTGGTAGAAAAAAAGTTGCGATTCTCGAGGAATCCGTTGGTGAGGTCGAGCACGATCAATGCGAATCAACTGACGACAATGGCCGTCGAGACTTAACGAGTATCGAAGATTTCCATTAACACTGAGAAACATTTGAATATCTAAGATAAATTTTTTCATTAGAATCTTGAGGTAAAATCGAGTCAATGTATAAAGATATTATATAACTATATATGATATATATATAAATATATCGACCTCATGTAATCATATGTCACCGTGAGGCTTAACGCACATATCAATCTTAAATACCAATACGTATACACGTTGTGGAGAGTTCAATGCCAATGAATTGCATAAAACATGAACCTCTATCTATATATAGTTTCACTGATTTCTCATATCAAATACACTTATTCGAAGTACACCGTATAGATTTTCCTAAAGGAACTTGTGACTCAAAATAGTTACGAAATATTAAAAAAAAAAAAAATTACCAAAATAATTTTTGTTTAATCAATATAAATCGGTACCGCGATCCTTATAGAAGTTAACGATATAAATAATAATGCAATATCGTGGCCCTAATTAATTGACAAAGATTCAAAATTTCTTCACTCTCTTTTACTTACCTCGTGGCGGGATGAGAAACTTGTAAAAAAAAATTCCTCTACCGAAGCACTTCACTTCGATAATTTCGACATCTCCAGTGGCTCCTGCAGTTTTCTTGCCGTATGAAATTTCGTTTTTGATATTGATAACGTAATTTTCTTCCGTGGTATGTACTTTTCTATTTTCTTGTATACACTTATATTTATCTTTTTTTTTTTTTTAAATCAAAGCCCTTAAGTCTCTGATATAACCGTCTAGCGAATTTCCTTATCGCTCTTACTTCTTTCTCGAAATCGGCTTCTGATGGGAGCACGTCTCGAGAGGGAGTAAGTCTTGGGGACGCGGATGGCTCCTACTTATAAAGACTTGGGCAAGACTTGGCTCTCCAATTGGTGTATGTCTGCAAGAAAGAATCGCTCTCCGCAAGGATAGTGGAAGGGGACCCGTCGTCTTTCGATCGTAACATGCTCGATGCTGTTACACCTATTATGCGAACCATGTGGAACATGAAGTATCAGTTAAGAATTCAGAACCACCACGAACAATGACACCCTGCGTGTAGGTGAGAAAAAAAAAATTTTTTTTGTTATCACGATGCAACCTTAAAAATAGATAAAAAATGTTCTTCGATGACATATCTGGAATTGGCAAAAAAATTTGTAATTTTATCTGAACCCTACTTACCGATCGTAGTCAAATCCCCAGTCGCGGTCTGTTTATCCACGATGGAATTATTGAAATATTCAAAATGATTGACAACACGAAAATAATGCGTTGCTTGTATTTCTATGGGATTTATCTATGGGATCGTTCGGCTGCCATAGGGTGTTTGCGCGACAAGACAATAAATATCGTTCTACGACGTAACGTGGCTGTTTAGAAGGAATCCCTGAATAGGGATATAACTTTGCGAGTTGTTGATTTTCGCATGAGGCTTCTCCGCGTTACATAGCATTGTGGGAAAAAGGCTTGAAAAATGGCCCTTTGTTCATGACAGGCATTGCGTATCAGCAAGTTCAATGGTTACCCTAGGCCTCGTAGATACGACGCTCGTTAGATGCTAGAGGATCGTCTTCTTCTTGGATTCACATGCCGTCGACCATTATCGTGGAATTTGCGAGAATCGCGCGGCTGTATAATGCTGTTGTATTTGTTTCCGTTGAATATCAAAATGGCAGGCTACCAATGGATTTTCGTGCTTTTATATTACGTAAACGTTATCGCAGGTTTGATAGCGGTTGAAAAATATGATAAATCATTTGATTAAAGAAAGTCCATCAGTAAAATATTATTTTAATATTACCGTGAAATAAATTTTAATTAAAGTTTTTTCATAATTAAATTCAATTACAGTCTTTGTCGGTATCTAGTTTATTTTTAATACTTGCACAGGGCGATCGAATCGATCGCTACGTACCTGAAGGTCGTGTGGCTAGACGTTTCGCAAAGTCTGATCATCCCCGTATAATCTCTTTCTTGAAGAAACAGAGGACAAAAAATAAAGTAAGGATTCGTATATACCTGGAAAAACAATATTACAGTCGATATTAGGATTTCGGTACGTTGAACTAACATCTCCTGGAACAATCGTCGGGACGCGTATCGCGTGAGAAAACGCTCCCGGGTAGACGAACGTTTCGAGTCGGTAATGAGAAGTAATAAAATCATCCTCTATAAGGAATAACAAAGCTAAAGTAAAACGCCGAAAGTACGGGCTAACCTATAAATAAGTAGAGTGCAGTGATTTTCGCGGCGTGCCATAACCTTTTTTTCGTAATCCTCGCGCAGCTTGGTAAAACGTACGTGTTTTCGTGAGACAGCAGCATAGGGGATTGAAAGAAAGAAAGAAGAAAAAAGGTAAGTAAAAGAGAACAGTGAATACTTTAGTTTTAGTTCGTTCAGTTTTATTTGGTAAGATGAAGAAGGTCCAAAGAGCTACAAAGTGCAGCCACCTCGTTAATTCATCGCTTACCCGTGGCGCTGCGAGCGCTTTTTTTTTAAAAAAAGCACCAGGTAAAAAGCCGTTGCACTTGTTACGTTATTTCGTATACGTATTACGACTCTGAAGAGTGCAGATGCCACGTTCGCAAATAATGGACTGAATTAAAGGCAGTTAAAGTGAGGTTATGATTTTTCGCTGACCGATAAAGAAATTTTACATGGATTAACTTTGGTTCCGGCGAATTTCACGCTGTCAATAACACCGTGGCATTAGCTGCATATCGTATGATGCACTCTCTCAAATAAAAACTCCACGAATATGATGGCTCTCGTCCCGAGACGAATTTCAGGATAATATAAAAACAAAAGGATAGTTTACAAGGGACGACAGTGGCATTAAAAATAATTCTTGGTTTTTATTAATACGAAAAGAGTAGCATTGCGTATCATAGGAATGCCTAGCTGGTTCACTGCTGCTCCAAGTGAGTCACTCAAAAATAACAATGAAAAATTAAAAAAAAAAGTAACAGACTAGAAACATTTTCGTATTCAACTAGCTGACGGATATTTACGTATTCGTGATGTAAATTTGAAAAAAAAAAAATTAAAAATTCGTCACGGGTCGTTAGGACCATAGGTAAAGTCGTGACCAATAAAAATTCATTATTTACTGTCATCGATGTGTTCGAGTGGTGAAAATTAAAAGATTGCTAAAAAATTATCATTAATCTTAAAATTGAATCAGCGACTGGAACGGATTTCGGCATTGTTAAACATCTTCCCGATGGTAACTTGTGAATAATCAGTAATCTGGCTGCGCTGAGATACAGTAGATAAGCCATCAGATATATTTATCTAGATACTAACTTGCAAAGTGCGTCTTCCTACGGGTAATCATTTCCCTGTTAAGATAGTGTTGGTTATTAATTAGTCAGGAAGTTGTCTGCCAGTCGTGACAGTTTCCGGGCGTAATAACATGGTCGAAAATAAAAATCGAATTCGTCAAATCGTTACCCGTGAATCCTCTTTAAGATTCCTCGTGTTGTTTTTGTCTTTTTTTTTCTATGGTCGTTCGACCGCGTCCAAAAAATATGCAATTTTTCAAACTTGCATACGTATATCCCTAAGACCACAAACGAGCTAGTTATCGTGCTGGTGTCAGGAGGGAAGGAAAAAAAAATGCAGGAATGCAACGGAGTGCAGTTAGTTAAATGTATCTTTTTAAATAACGGATTCAATTAGCGGAGGCTGCCGAAGTCGAGTGTATTGCGGTCACTCGTTTTATTTACCTCGATCGTTAAGAATTTGTTCGGGGAAGTTTTTCATCTGGCATAAAAAAAAGTCCATTCAATTAACGTGCGATGTTCGAGTTGATACTTTAAGAACGCATAAAAGACAGATGAATTTTTCTCAGTGCGAACGAGCAAGAGAAAAAGAGATAGGAAAGTAGAAAAAAAATAAGTTGCTCTAATATAATAATAATAATAATTTTTTAAAATTATTTTCTCATTAATATTTTTATCTCTCTCTAACGATCGAGCATTCGCGTGGATCATTGATACGTGTAAATTATCAACGAATTATGTCTAAATTCGTCAGCAATAGATAAAGAAAAAATTATTTATCTAAGTCGGAAGAGGCGACTGAGGATTTTCGAACGACCATCAAAGTTAAGCAATGCGACTCCAATGTTTTTTTTTGAGTGGTTGACCAGTTTGAGTTACCTTGAAAAGAATTAATGGTTAATTAGAGGAAATGGATTTTTTTAAGGATTTTTTTTAAGAGGTTATTTTTAAATATATTTTGTGAAGATAAATTCCATATCTCATACGTATCTAAAATGCGTCTAAAATATATAGGAGATATATAATATATATCTAGAACATGCATTAAATGTATTAAAAAAATATTTTTTTTCGCAACGTATTTTGTTTTCGTGGGGCATGCGCAGACCGTTGAGTTATGCCAAACGGATAAAGTCCTATTTTCAAATTGAATATCCATCCGGTGTAAACGAACCGAGAGGCAAATCCGGCAGTTAATTTGCATAATCATATACAGGTGACGCTTTTTAAACTAAACTCTAACTCCACCCGAGCCACTCGAGATGATAAGAATCCGACTGCTTGGAATTTTCAGCGAAAGAAATTCAGGGCATCGATACTCTGACTACGAGCTCCAGCAGTAAAAATTCATTCAAAATGTGCCAGGGGTAGGTTTTATAAAATGTTCGTAATTGACAAATTTGACACAAAGAAGGATAATCCGAGAAGGAGAAGAGAGACCCGTATAAAAAAAATACTAAGTGATATTTACACGTGGAGATAATACTAAAAAAAAACAGAAGTAAACATATATAAGAAATTTGAAAAATTTTTTTATTCCCTGTCGAATCATCCAGGACATCGAGTGCCATAATTGAAACGATTTTTTTTATCGTCCCAAGCAAATCGACCATATAAATCGTACTGCAATATCCATTGAACAGTAAAGACTCCGAAAAACGTGGAAAACGGGAAAAACGAAAAACCAAGGACTTTTTGGGGTTCAGTAACGTCTTTAACGAGGTGGCAAATTGATTCTGAAAATTGAAACCGGTACGATTCTAAGGTCGAGCAACGTCATGAGATTTTGTTATTCGAGTCAGCAAGTTGTTTCCTTCTTGAAAAATTCGTTTTACATACCCGGTACTTTTCGTCGCGGTCCCCATTGGCGATCGCGTCAACGTGACGTTTCAAAGTTTGAGGTTAATTAGCGTCGTTTGAATTTCCCGCGAAAACTTCATGGCAACGTTTATAATTTTTTTCCTTGCTACAGGCGCTTCAGGCTTGTCTCTTCGTCCATGGCCGTTGCGATGGATAAGACAAGGACGGCCATTAGATGCCAAGAGTGCAAGAGTAGTCGAAAGCGAAAAATCTTGTCACAAAAACGAGATATGGCATTCGTCCGACGTTAGACGCGAAATTGCGTAAACGATTGCACAGTCCGAGGTCAGACATTTTTATTATTTTGTAGCTCGCGCAAGCTGCTAAAGTGTTTCGATAAATCATCCACCGTATCGGTACAGTCGCTGTCTTCTTTACGACGGAGAAGCACGACTGGCCAGCGTGTCTTTGTGTGTCTCTGGTTACTCCTCGGCACTATTTTTTTTAACCTAACCTAGTTCTTTTTCCTATTTTCGAACCTCCGTTGAGTACGGCGTAATAAATTTGGATTTGATTGCCAAAAAAAAATTAATAATCTTGGTCACGTATTTTCCAAAAATTTCTTTACTCTCAATAACGAATTCACACTGGAAATTCGCCAATATATTTTTTCTTTTTCATCAGTTCTCCTTGAAACTCCTTTTCTTTCTTCCTTTATCATTATAATGACGACTACTCGGAAGTTTATCGCGATTCCAAGATGTTGATTCACTGCCAAAATTTATTTCGCAAATCACGATCATCCTCAGACCAGTTCCATTAACTGTATGCAGATTCGAGGTTAATCGAACTGACGCCTCCAGAGTTTTGGTCGCTTATTTACCTATCTTATAATTTGACTTTAATCGTCGTTCCCAAATTATCCGCGGCGAGTCGCTTCTCATTTTTTTTTTTTTTTTTTTATAATTCCGCTATCAAATTTGATTTACGTTTAAAAAATTATATCATCATGGTCGATCAATCGCTTTGACCTAAATATGTTTATTACATCGGTCAAGCTTCCTGTACACGTTCGACCAGTGATAACAGTGCATACTGGTTGCTAAGGAAATTTCCAAAAGGGTCATGACTCATTACTTCGAAGATTCAGGTCGTCTTAAGATCCTTCGAAAAACGAAGTACCGTACGAACTTTAGAATGAACTCCGTCCACTCGGTGGCCCCGGGTCCTTTATGCGTACAGAAAATTTGCATAAGCACATTGTCCCGCAAAGTGTTATTCGTATCGAATCCCATTTTCGTTCGCCACACAAGTGGGAGGATCGGTATTCGAATTGAGTACCAGGACTTTGAGGTCCCGTAGATTGCAAGAATTGATAGCGTGTTAAACCGTTAGGCTGATTAATCATCCTGCCCAAAGAATAAAATTGCATCCTGCATATGCATCTACGAAATTCACTAAATCATACCGCATTATATACATATATATTTCAAAAAAATTTCCATTCGGATATTACAAAATTTAATTAATTTTCAAAATTTCACCATTTTTATTCCGACTGATTACACATTGACCTCCGTCTAAATTCATGTATAAACCTTTGAATCGTCTATCGTCTATACAGGGTGTCCAAGGAGGATAAAAAATGAAAAAAAAAATTTCAAAAACAGTGTCACGTGGTTTTCATGAAATTTCAAAAACGCGGACACTCGTGTCTTACCTAAATTCGCAAAGTGGGCGTGGCAGCAGATGGGCCAGTACAATGTTACGCAAATTCATTGACACAGATTCAAAGTCATTTTACGGGGGGGTCATCGTCTTGTGCTCAAAATAAAAATGTACACCCGTACAACAATCCTGTACTTATCTGTATTGACATTGGTAAACGAATCCTACGAACGTACCGATCAACGATTACTACCACCCTAACAAAAATGACGTAACAGTTTGCATACGTGAATAAACTGATAAGCATATCGAAAAAAAAAAAAAAAAAAACAATAAACCGATGAAATTTCACTGGATTAACTTTTCGGGCTAATCTTCATTAATTCACCACGTGGATGATTCCTGCGTATCGTTATTCGTCTTGACCTCGAATTTTTAATCATCGAATTGGCCTAACCCACTAGATTTCATTGTTGCGACCGTGCTGAGAATAATTGATGATTAACATAGCTAACAGTTTTTTTTTTTTTTTTTCAAATATAATATTTGGAATATGTCGTTTTTATTCTCGCGGAACGTTTGCAAAATTTTTTCATCGCACGACGTAGTTATTACCGAAGCGTGACGTCATAGCTCGAAATATTATTTACGAATCGAATTGTCCGCGAGCGCTAAAATAAATCTACTGCCAACCGAAGGAAGAAGTGCGAGGCCAAAATTCCAGTCAGTTCACCGTTGCATTCCGGGCAAGGATACCATCCTCACCTTCGACTCAGCTGCAACTGGCTGCAGGCAACGTGCAAGCCAACTGGTAAACTGTTTAAATCGGCATACGAGCTGCCGCGTACAAGTGCCAATAAGGAAATTCACGTGTCCCTGTTTACGTGGGCGATTTTATGTGCGAAACAGTTAACCAGTGAGGCTAAACCCAGTTTCGGGCCCAGCGGAGACCCCCTTCGGGCCCCCACTGTCCCAATTGCCATGAGTCCCTTTTCGTGTCCTTGCCATCAGATACTTGACCCTTTGTGTCGAATCTCAATCGACTAATTTACCCAAATTCAAATACATATATATATATATACTCTATTCCAAACACTGTCGCCACATAACCTAAAATACAAACTGTCAAAGTTCCACATATAAATTTTCTATTTTTTAAAATAAAATCGAATTTTTCTCAGAAAAAAAAATCTTCCTCATTTTACAGGATATTCTAGATAAGACAATGTTTTCCTTGTAGAATGAAAAATCTAAATTATTCCAAGTGCAATTTGACATTAGTACTTAGGCACAGGTACGTTGATAACAGGTGTTCGTTATATATAGGAATTGACACGAGTTACCTAGTGACAAATGAGTACGGTCTAATATATATATATATATATATATATATAATATATAATGTATGCTTGTGTATAGTATGTGTATATGGTATAGGTACCATTATACAAATTGCCTTTGTACCAATTAATAAAGTTCCGCAGATTCATATATACTTGTATATGATTTGCAGGCGAATGAAGAATCAAGGTAAAGTCAGAGTCGAGATGGAGAAGGAAGTGAAAGAAAAAGAAGTGGTTTTAACGTACAGGTAGAAAAGAAACGAAACGGGTGTCGTAATGGATCGAGTCACCAAATGGATGATAATGGAGGCTTCTAGCTGGTAAATTCAAATGAGGTGATCGTGGGCATATGAATTCTCCGAAGGACCTTGGCCTAGAGGAATCCGGTCATCTTATTGGCATTCCATAGCAAATGAATTTGGCAAAGGCCTTGATCTTGAATTTTGAATTTTGCTCCCATGTGTTGGTATTACTGGTTTTTTTTTTTAATTTAACTAATTACGTAGATCGAGGATATTAAAATTTTTCACTCTTTTCCATCGTAAAGGAAGTTACGTACTATAGTGTAATAAGTGCGTACTATAGTGTAAGGCTATGGTTAGGTATTGTTATCTAATTTTATTAGAGATTTTGGAAAGCTTAGGAGTTTCAATTTTTTTTCAATTAATTTTTTTTTGCCTATTTATATCGTTTTACAGTCGCCGAGAACTAGGTAGAATGAAATACCGTATCCTAACGCTCTGCCTCCGCTATTCGCTATGTCACAGACTCTGAACGTGAGGGGAATTCAGAAATAATGTTTTTGTCTATAAAAAAAAAATTCGACCTCTCGATTCGGGTCACGTTGTCTCTGTCTTTTATCTGTAGGAGCGAGCGAGATAATGCAGAACGGCTGATTTTTTTTGGTCCTTGATTACTTTCAATTTGGTAGAAAACTTTTTTTTTTTTACGAAAAAATTCAATTTTCATCACGGCGAACGTCAGTCTGTGGCTTTATAAATTTTTTGTGTACAGTGAAAAGTGGAAAAAAATCTTTTTTCATATTCTTTTTTTTTGTACAATCAAGTATAGCACAGTGCAAAATTATTCGCGGCACGTAAAACAAACGGGTCCACGTATGGGAAATTCGAGCAGCGCACTTGCAGAATGTTCATCGAAACTAGCGATTATGTAAAAGTGCTCCAGCTATTAGATAACAGTCCACTTAACGTGAATGCGCGATGCCTCAAAACGGTATCAGAAATTGGAGGCAGCTCCAGTAAAGTGATTCCAGTTACGTATTATGCGTCTGGTAGGTCCAGAAGGATCACCGGGTCAATTGCAATTCCATTCTGGTAAGTCGATGCGGTAAGATGGCGATTGAAAGAAAAGAATGTAAAGAAAATTAAAAAAATATATACAGTACGTGTATAAGAAACTATAGGAAGGAACGACAGTCGTATCGACTATACATAGCATAGGTATAATATCGACGTGGAAATCGAAGTCGTCAGCAGAATTAATTAACCGACTGACCTAAGAACTTGGAATTACAGATTTTGAAAAAATCGATAATTAGCGAAGATGCTGTGAGTATAAAAGTTTTTTTTTTAATTGTTTCGCCTTACCAATCAGTCACGTGGATGCTCAGTGTCATAAACGAATGATACGATTTTGAAAAATTCAATTAAAACGACACTGCAATGTCGTTTTATTATCGATTCAAGGATTACGATTGCTAGTGGCGCAGTCCTTCGAAGGACTAGGCGTCACGACGGCGACGCTTCTCTAATCATCCGGTTACGTCACTGGTGTCGCTCAGGTTTTACGATCAATAATAAAAAGAGGTATGTAATCGGTGCTTTTTCAATGTCGAATAAAAGGAAGATCCTCTCGGACACGTTAAAGGGGTCCCATTATAGAGCCTGGGGCCTCACGGACTCCCTTGGGACTTACCAAGCAGGAAGTCTGACATCAGGCCCGATCGGTCTGTAATGTTTTCGTACGGTGTCTCGCGAACTCGTAGCGGCGCCCAGAGGCCCGCGTGTGTTCCGTTAGGATGAAAATTTACGACGGGCCCAGAAAGGTCTTTCGGTCTTTATATATATATTTTTTTTCATTTTTTTCACGTTGCATCACTGACCGCAGGATACTGTTTTTTGGGACTTCCTTGTGCGAAAGAATTGAATTATACAAATTAAAGTAGGTATTATCTAAATAATTTACTCAAGTAATTTGCATTAAGTATTTACATTCAATACCTAATTACATGACTTCTGTAACTTTGATGATGCTTGGATGATGATCGATCGATATTCCGATTGATTGGGTATATCGATAAATCGATATTTAAGTCATTCGAATTTGTGTCTTGTGAATATATCTGGAGTGACGTCATCGGCGGTAAAATTTTTATAAATTACGATTTATGGCTGTCAAGGACGAGAATGTGCCTCGATTGACCTTAAGTGACCTGAAAGTTCACGAGCAGTGACCTCTGGGAGATCAAAAGACTCGATTCAGTTTCGCACGTTCTTACGGGGCATACGCATGTAACGTGTAGCGCTGTACGGTGGGAAAATATGTAATGAGTCGAGTGTATCTTAATAATCGTTTCAGGAGTACAGGATACGCGGTAATGAGTCGTAAACCGCGATGATTCCTCGTGATGTATTAAACGAGCGATTGTAATTACGTCGTTTGTGAATATTGACGGTTTACGGTCTGGTAAATATTAATCCGCCATTTTACGTGCCACGACTTCGTGAACACATATTCGGATTGCATTTTTAATTTGTGGCGACGCTTTTTTGTTAAGCAACAAGATGATTTTTTTTGCGCGACTCTTCTGCCATCTGTTGGCAAACTTAAGAAGTAAAGCTATTCACGGTTTAATGAGTTTTATCGGTAAGAATACAGGCACGGGGCTGCTGCGCCATCTCTTATCAAAACATGTAAATTAATAAAAACGATTTGTGTATAGGTTATCATTCAATTTTTTCAAGAAATTGAATAAAAAGAGGGGGAAGGGGATGAAATAAAAAATAAAACGAAAAAAAGAAGAATGAAACGAAATAAATTTAACGATGGACCAGAGGAAAGAAGGTTTTAGTCGTGAGGAAGAAAATTATCAAGTGTAAGGGTGCCAAATGGATTTTACATTAATCAATTCCGTAAGACCCTACTTCTTCATAGAGCACTACGAACCCTCGGTGGTCATGCTGGAGACTAGGAACAAAACCCTCAAGTAGCGACAAAGGGGACAAAAAATTTAAAAGGGTGTAATTTGGGAAACTGGATCAGGAAATAAAAAAAGTCGTAGGAGATGAAGAAGTGACGGATACTCAACTCCTAGTCAGATTTACCGGATGGAAGACCAAAACTTTAGGGAACCCTGAGGTTTCCCTGAGGAAACCGTCACCGCCCCCCCCCCCCCCCGCCCCCCGCCCCCCATAGAAGGCCTATAGAGATATGGCTATGACCTGAATCCTAACCACTGAGCAAGCTCAGCGGATGAGCCGGATGGACAACTTACTCGCCATTGTATGCCTAAAGTTGCTGCACAAGGTGAAAATTATAATGGTGTATCAAAAGATAATCATTTTAGAGAGTCCACAAAAAAGGGAAAGCGCCGCTTTGTTTTTACATGAAAATACTACAAGTGGGATTCCGTATGATAATTTTCCAGCCAATTACGTAATTCGCATGAGACACAAATTTTTGTTTAATTTTCGTTGGACGGAATAATTTAAAGGTTTGCACAGTTCAATTTTTTTTTTACCTCTTTTCCCCTAAATTTTTTTTTACCCGTACGACACGTAACTTTTAAACACAAATCACTCCCAGGAGACCAGCAGTGCGCTGGCGAACGAAAAGAGAAATTATTTCTTAATCCGTCCCTCAATTCAGCACTGAATTTCATTATTCAAAAGGACCGTGAGAAATGGACATGTTTTACGAATATTAAAGACGGCTAATACTATGAACGTGATAAAAATACGTTATTCGAATATTTGAATTTATATATTTTTTTTCGCGCCTGTAAGTAGGCAAATTTACGTACATTATGCACGACGCCTGAACACGGCAACCGGTTATGCACAAAAAATTTTTTATGAGAATTACATTGTTACAGTCTGATTGTCATAACAATCCTTAGCCATCGTAACGCTGTTAATTTAATTATTATTAATATCAATATTTCCATGTTAATTTTCATCGTAAAATTTTCCGGATACGTAGATATTCCGTGTTCATTAATTTTTCTTTATATTCAATAAGTTTGACAAAGCTATACGAATGTACGGGAAATATATTAAATTGCATAATTCTAATTAAATCCATAACCACTGAAACTGTATTTCGAATTAAATATTCTATTCAACGTAATAAACGTAATTCATGTTCTTTATCTTTCGACGAACAGACTGTATGTCGATATTGTTTTATACTCTTTGCCTACGCTTAACATCGAATGAATTTTTAATGTAATGGATGCCAACGTTGAAAAATGTTTCAGTGTCTTTTCAAGTAAATGAAAAAAAAAAAAAATGGCCAGAGTAAATTTTACTACACAGATATACTACGTTGATGATAAGAGACGTTTTTCCTCGTTGAACACAAACAGAAACGTAATTTACATCAAAGCAAGATCGCGAAGAATTTTGTATCTGTAGCACGCGAATAAAAAATATATATATATATATACATACTTTAGAAAGAAAAAGAAAAAAAAAGATACAATTTATCATTGAGAATAATTCAAATTCGGGATATATTTCACTCGGGCTTTTTTTTTTCTCTTGAATAAATATTTCCGACGATTTATGAAAATTATTGAAAATTTAATATTTTTCTATTCACGGTATATAAATTCTTCGATGATCATATTAGCGGTTGATATTTACTGATTGATTTTTTTTTTTTTTTCAAAATTTTTATTCACTTATATCATCTCAAAAACTACTTACGTTACCATCGGAATCGAAGTGTTGAAATAGGTTAAATGTGTATCTACAATTTAGTAATGCATAGACGTAGAAAACACGTATTTCATCATTCAACTTGACTTGTGAAAACGTAATCGATGTTAGACAGGCTAACATTATTATTATGTCGAAGAATATATGACTAAAGATAAAAGTTAAGAACAAAATATAACCTCGCCTTGGCTCCTGTCTTCAGGTAAATGAATTGATGGGATTTTCCCAAACCAAAAAAAAAAAATAGGCTGAACCATCAATTTTTTAAAATAAATTACAAAGGTTTTGTAACGTAGCTTTTTGCCTCTTTGCCAATGTACTCTAAAATCTGTAATAACGAATTTTTTTTTTCATTTTTATTCAAAATTCATTTTCGATCAACCCCTTTCTGTGTTCTTTCGCTACCAAAAATTTAGAGCATTGAATCTTATTGATAATTGAAAAAAAGTTGGATTTTTTTTTTTTTTAATTACGAAAAAAATATCCTACGCCAAATCTGTTTCCTTATAAATCAATCCCATCGCTAATTAACCTTAAGACGATTCGATCATTTTCAATGATAACGATCCCCTCGAGAAAATTTACCTGAGATAACACCGACGAGATTTTCAGATTGCCAATCGGCAAACAGTAATTAAATCATAGCCTACTGTGAACTTTGACCCTTATAGATTGCAGCAATCCTAAATCCAATATTTCACGTATTTACTGTGTATCGCCGAAACGGACCTTATCAAACATCATAATATTGTTAGATGACCTAAGACATCGATATAGTCGTATATATATATATATATATATATATATTATATTGCATAATATTCAATGCATGACCCCAAGGGTCATAAGTAAACAAAGGTCATGTCACGTAAGTAAATATGTGAAGAAAAAATTTTCACGATAAATTTCTATTCATGTTTTCACCTAAGTTACGTGAAATGGCTGCCGGAAGTGAGTGGGATAAAGAGAAAGAGAGAGAGAGAAAAAATAAAAAAAAATACGATGCAGGCTTTGCAGGGATATTTTGTCAAAATAGAATTTTCTTATACGTTATTCCATATGAGAGAACGTATGTCCATGCCGAATAAATTTGACGTCCTAAAGACTCCCTTTTTTCTCGTACTTTGAGAACACTCTCAGGGGCGGATACTAAAGATTTTCCGGAACAAGGGACTCCTAAATCGCCACTTGGAAATTAGGACGAAGGAAGCGAACAAACACGGTCGCAAGTGGATACGTTATTCTTAACGTGTTTACAAAGTCCTTCGTATCTTTAATGATAATGGCATTAGGATTCGAAGAAACAAATAATTATTATAATTATATAAATTTGTATACGATTGGAGATAAAAATTTATCTGACAAGGCAATTGACAATTTATCTTACAAATTTGGAACTATATACGCCATGGAAATGTTATATACCATAGGGATGATACTAATCAAAATAACTCATTTATGGATTTACATTTCGAAAATATTTTTGTGTAGACATTTTTCAAGTCAATTGCAACCTTTAGGTCTGCGATATGATCGTTTGGAGAAAAATTTTGGATTTGATTATACGTGTATAATATTTTTTTTTTTTTCAATGGATCTTTCGTTTCATCTCATCTGTATACCAGGTTGTTCCGTGCGAACGCAGCCACCTGATTTTGGATTATTTAATACATTTGTAGAATATAAAAACTTGTATCAAAGTTGGATCAATAAATTTTTGAACTTTACAAAACCGTCTGTATTTTTTTTTTTTTCGAAAATACAGACAAGACATTCGGTATCAACCATCAGTCCAACCTGCGTTAATTCTGAAGTGACAAGGGTTAAATTATAGAGATATCTGACCGGTAGGTTGAAGGTTAGTTTAGATAAAAAAAAAAAAGGTCAAAGGTTAACTAGATACTTAAAAGTTTGACTGATCGGTACCATCTTAATTATCCTTCTGAATGAATTATTATATATCCTTAACTGAGACCGATTGTTCTCCATCCCCTATCTCTACTTCCGGAAAGAGAATCTATATAATCCCGATACCCCTGACCTCAAAAATGATGAATCACCAGCCTGCATAATCGACTAGAATAAATTATTGATTCATCCCTTAATGGATTTTCCATTTTGAGGATTAAAATTCGAATGGGGTTATCGTACTATCTATATACTATATTATGAAAATCTTTAGTATCAACCATCATATATATATATATTTATATATACTTAGTACCTTAAATTGAATTTATAAAAATTATTTATTTCGTATTTCCGGAATTGTATAATGATAATAAAAAAAGGTCAGAGAATCTTGATAACGAAATTGCAAAAAAAATTTCTACTATTTCAGGCATCAACGATGAGAATTTTTTTTCGTTAGTTTCGTAAGGGAATGAGTGTCTCGATAATTGTTAGCGAAGTTTACGCAAGCGGAGACCGAAATTAACAAATTGGTTTGATTATTTCATGACGAGTGACGAATTGGCTTCGCCACTTATAGCTTTGCGACTGCTTCACTGCGTAAATGTATTATGGATTCGTAAGACGTTTTGGAATTCGTAATAATCTGAAAATTGTTCGCGAAGTGTTAAAGACATAGGCGGCTTTGCGCATGCGTGTTAAATTCCTGAATGGGGTAGGTTGATAATATCAACAATGGTCTTGCGGAACATGAGAAACGTGAGAAGCAACCCCAGTCACGCGGAGAACTTGAAACTGGGCGGATCGTTGCTCGATGAGCTTTTTGTAAAAGAAATTAAGAAAAAAAAATAATTTTCTTGTTATTGATATGAAAAAAAAATTTATATACAGTTTTAATAACCTCCACGTATATTCAGGCTGAATTCGAGGAATTTATTTAAGATTAAATTCGGCGATTAACCCGGAAAAAAAAGTGGGACGGTTAAGTGCGAGTGGGAAGATTTTGAGGGATAATAAGATTTCGAAGGATAATAAGATTTTAGTGAATTAGGGAAAAAACTCGAGAAATTTTTCTTTACGAGTACAGGTGATTCGTGATGTTTTGTTTTTTTACAAAAAAAAAAAAATTAATGCAACTTTTTACTCGTGCAGTTTAAAGGGCAGCGTTTCGAGCGACTCTGAACTTTGCCGATGATCGGTGCACTTTTTTTGTAAGTGTTTTTTCTTTTTCTCAAATTGTACAAAATCGATGCTGTTTGAAGAAATTCTAAAATATTTAATCCAAGAATTATTTTCCCCGTAAGAATATCATGGGGAATAAATCACGTGGGATTTCACGCTGCTACAGTGCGTCGAGTGTAAATTTGCATTAATCGTAGCTACAAAGCCGAGTGAGTTTCCAAGTTGAAAAAAAAAAATAATTTGAATATCAAAAAGTTTCTACTGCGTACGAGAGATCTGCGAATAGTACTCCTAAGCTATAAATAAATTGCGAAACGTAATACGATTTTATTATACACTGACAAGATAACGTGACATTGAACAATCGACAGTGAAAAAAAAAAGAAAGTGACGCGAATAAAATAAATACTTGTATTAACAAGCTCCAGAAAAAAAAAAATCCCATTAAAAACCGATAATCGAAACACCGCAAGTACAAATAAAATTCATAAAAATTCATGACCGACGTCATTAAAAATCACAAAGTCTCGTCGTACACGTTCTCGGTTAACGTTATCACAAAAAAAATATCTGCCGCGAATAATTGCGAAAATTCCATAAAGCAAAAAAAGCCGACTTCAGGTCTTCGGAAATGATATCGCCTGTACAGTATCAGTGGTTTTCAGTTAAGCGCGTACAGTCAAGTATTCCAAGAGATTCTAGCAAGATTACCTAAAAAAAGAAAAAAAAAAGGAGGATAAAAAGGGGGGGAAAAAATCTCCATCAAAGCGTTCAAACGTTACATAAACATCCGCCATTGCCATGGTGTTGCACTGTGCACTGCTCCTAATTCTAACGTTTACTCTGTTTGGTGACAAAGTCAGCAGCACAAATTACGGCGATAGCAAATTTGAAAAATGCCGCAACACCAGTGCGACTTCCGGTGCTCAGGATTACAGCTTCCTGTACGATTATCTGGCTGGTACGGGAGCGCACAGCTTCAACGATAGCCTCACACTCGGATTCTTAGGATCCTACGGAAGATTTCAGGTGCTGACATACGAAAAAAAGAGCATAGAAAGATATTACAAATTTTTTTAAGTCACATTTGGCGCCAAATTCAAATCACACTTAAACTCTTTACTCGTTTGCTTCGATTATTATTGAATGCAATTTTTTTTATTATTACTAAAAAATTTCATATCCCCGTCATTTCATTGTCTCAGCTTCAGTGGCGGCTCGTAGCTTAAATCAGTGGGGGGGGGGGGGTCCAGCTCCAGAAATGTAGCCTTCGTTTTAAAATTATGTAAAGGGAAAAAAAGATGTGTAAAAAGAAAATTTATTCGGAAACTTGATAAAATTTTAAATAAAAGAAAATCAAATTTTTTTTACTTACAACTAAGTTTTTACAATTCAAATTCGAACTAGGGGGTACTGCAGTTTCACAGTGCCCATACGCGAGCCGCCCCTGCTCATCTTTATACTTATATTGGTTACAAATCCCGAAAGCCACTCAGTATTTTTTATAGGAACAAGAGAAGGAAAGTCGTCAGTATCGCTCAGTCATATTTAACGTTGTAAGCCAAGTTTTGCAATATAATAAAATCCAACTACTTACCTGCCAAGCGGTATATATATATATACATTTGTCATATTTAATGTTGTAAGCCAAATTTTGCAATATAACAAAATCCAAATATTTATCTCCCAAGCGGTATATATATGCCAAATTTAACGTTGTAAGCCAAATTTTGCAATATAACAAAATCCAAGTATTTATCTGCCAAGCGGTATATCTATATATACATTTGCCAAATTTCACGTTGTAAGCCAAATTTTGCAATATAACAAAATCCAAATATTTATCTGCCAAGCGGTATATATTATAGCGGTATATATACATTTGCCAAATTTCACGTTGTAAGCCAAATTTTGCAATATAACAAAATCCAAGTGCTTACCTGCCAAGCGGTATATCTATATATACATTTGCCAAATTTAAAGTTGTAAGCCAAATTTTGCAATATAACAAAATCCAAGTGCTTACCTGCCAAGCGGTATATCTATATATACATTTACCATATTTAACGTTGCAAGCCAAGTTTTGCAATGTACATATATAGTCCATAACCAAATAAGGATGTTATCATGTTTTGGTATAAGTCATAAGCCGGGTAAATCCCCGTGAAGCAGCTTTCAGCTGTCAGAAGTGAATTTCAGGTTTAAATATTTTTCTAAATTTTCTTTTCTCCTTTCGTTTCTTTTTCTCTCCCTCTTTCACCCTCTTGTCCCTCGTTGTCCCTTCGTCCCTACAAAGGAGAACTTGCCTCTCTGCACCCCGCTGTGTTACAGGATGAGAGAGGCAATTCCTTTTAAACAGACTCGACGTCATGTGAAAGTCTTAATATGATTTCCCAGCGAGGGGTAAATTGAAATCATCGTTTAACAGTAAACATAATTGATATTGATTTTCAGGTCGCGCTGGGTGCGCTGCCTTTGGCCATAGGAACTGTTAATCAGAGCCCGCAGCTTCTTCCGGAAAGGGAATTAAAATTTCTAGCCGCGGATATAGGTAAATAAAGGAATAATTAAGCCAGTGATAAATAAGAAGAAAAAAATTGGCAAATTTGTTTTTTTTAATCACGTCAAATTTCGTCGTGTCGGATAGTTGAAATTAAAATAAAAATTTATTCACGTCACTCCTCGACCGTCTTACGACGTTCGACCAGGATGAAAAATTGTTAAGGAATCTTACAATTTCTTTTACTAAAAATTGTCATACGTACGATAAATTGAATTTTTTAAGATTCAAAAAGCATGGAAGTTTATACTCGAAAAATTTATTTTCGGCAATTTCAAAGATCGAAAAGGCACTATTTTGTTTTTAAGGTTACTTTTCTTTTTGTCAACTACCAATTTTTTGGGTTTCCGGCCACTCACGGAAATCTCGAGACTTTCGTGATCCGAAAAAACGCACGTCTTGACTATAGCATAAAATCGATATACTATACTTACTTTTGATTATTGGAATTTGTATGTTGGGGAGAAAAAAAAATTTTCTGCAAATTCCTACCGTACTCCCACTTTTTATTTTTGCATTTGAGTATAACGTTGTTTGCGAATCTTTACATTCTTTCCTTTCTTCACGCTTTTATTTACCTCCTTTTTCACCTGTTATTTTTACTTTTACTTCGTCACCAGGCAGAAGAAACGACGATTCTTTTGCTGTCCTCGGCATCAGGATGATGACGGAAATGAGAGATTCCGGCGCTGTTGCCTTCATTGGTCCTGACGATTCCTGCCGTGCCGAGGCGCTTGTCGCAGCCGCTTGGAATCTGCCTTTAATATCTTACGTGAGTAGATAAGAGTTAATAGATAAAAGAATTATCTCAAGGAGTGATAACAAAGGAGATATTTATCATCGAAAGAAATCAGGGGACTACGTAACGTTAATATTCCATAACGAGTTGTCCCCTCGAGTCACACGAAATTATAACTACTACTGTGTACGCCTTAAGAAAAATAATAATAATGCCTGTAAGGATATCAAAGTGATATTTTTCATTAGGCGAAACTTTTCTTAGTTTATTTGCCATAAAAAATGCAAAGTAACAGCGCCCAATGTATTTTATTGTGGAATATTTTATTTTTACTTGCAGATAGCAGGGGGTGTAAAATAAATAAAAACCCGGGATATTAATTTGAGGTCTAATGTCGTTTTAATGAAATTGAGGAACACTTAAATTATTAACAGACAGCAACTTGAGATTCGGTCGTAAGACTCGCGAAGCAATTACAAACAGAAATCGAGCTCGAGCCTATTAACGAACGGAATACCTAAAGTTACGAATAGGGACTTATGGGTAATGGAATTGATTATTTGATAAGGCTCAGGTTAAAGGGCTAATGTTACAATGAGATTTGAGGGTATATTTTGCAGTGTAAAATTGTGGGTAAAAAAATTTGGAAATACAGACCGTCAAAGATCTTATCGATAATTGAATCTCGTTGGTATTCGAAATTGTCATTTTCAAAAGTCAAATTTGGCCGGTACACCGAGACTCTGTCTGTCACGTAAATTTCAGTAACTTTTCGTTTCTTGAAAAATTTGATAGTTAAAATCCACTTTACTTTAAGAAGGTTCTTCGAGGTACTGATACGATTACTGAACAGTGTCTTGGACGAAATATTGCATTTTTGTGCAATGACAAATGGCGTCTTGAAAATGTAGCAGGTTATGAAATTCGTGTATAAATTTTTTTTAGGATTGAGATATGGAACTTTGAAAATTTTTAAAAGGTAATATTATTGCTATTCGCGGTCGAAAAAAATGATTTAAGACTACTGGGCTGTGTGAGGAGGATTTTGTATGTTTTAGATAAATCTTAGGCTCTTCCGGCCTATTAACTCTAATTAATACAGATATTACATCACGACCGCCCACGTAGCTGCCTTAATTATCCAATATATCCGCATTAATTTACTTTTTGACACAAGGGAAACTACCTCTCCAAGAATTTACGGTCACATTTTGGAATATTTAATAGCTTCTTCAATTATTTGCCACGAGGACAGAAGCAGAGATTTTGTTTTCGCGTAAGAGAGAGAAAGAAGAAAGACAAAATTAATGTGGTTAATTGTCGCTCTTGATTAAAAATTCAATTTTTAATTATTCATACAATAATTATGATTACGTTGACCTTTCGTTGCACTGATTAAATGACGGGTGGATTAATAATTGGTGTAAAAGAAATTTTAAGACAAACATTGATTAAAGACAAGAAAATTGACTTTTACAAATTCGTGCAAAATTGAGGAGAAAAATTGCCATGAAAATAGAAAAACCTCGAGACATTTTTTGACGTTAAAATCGTAATCCTTCGTTTGTCGCAATTAAATATTGCTAATTGTTATGGTCAATCCGATTTGGAATATTAAAAAAAATATTATATTTAAATATCCTAAAATGGCTTGAGGATCGCAAAAAATTAGGAAGGAAAAAAATAATGGTAATCTATTTTCAAGTACTTAACGTGATAGATCTGCGCTTAGTCATTTAGTACAAAAAGCATCCTGCGAGTCGGAAAAAAAAATTTCCGAGTCATCCCAGCATTTCTTTTTCCCTGCTCGAAAGGACCAAAGTGAAAGTCGTCAGAGACGCTTTTTTTTTCAATAGTAATCATAATCCTATAATTCCGATACCTGACAGCCTGCTACGAAGAAATGTTCAATAATTTCGAAAAATATAAAAAGTCTCAAACTATGGTAAATGACGTTTGCCGAGGAATATTTTTACGTGCCATTAAGTTTGGTTTATGTCCAGTAAAAAAAGAAAAGAATATTTTTTGAAGTCTGCAAAAAAAATCGCCTGTAATATGCAAAACGACAATTTGTCTTCTACATGATTTCACAGCCGTCACTTTTATTGTCAATAGTGCGTTAGCTCGATTTATCGGTTAGCAAGTGGAAATAGAAAAAATATTTTTAAAAAAACTGTCAATACTCAATTGAAAATTAAACATTTGCACGGGTTCTATGTACCTTCGAGCCTATCGCTCATTTGACAGGAAATCTTTTAAAATTCAATTTTCGTTATCTCGTTAAGCTTGACTTTGAAAGAAGTTAGAGGGAGGGGAAACTTTTTTTCAAAGTCCAAAGAAAAACTCAAAAAAGTTCAAAGGCATCAATTTTTGATAGAAGAGCCAAGGTAGTTATCGACTATGACATTTTACGTGAGAACGTAAGGGGAAAAGATATTTTAGGGTGAAGAAGTAAAATTTACACCCCCCTCCTCACCCCTCCAAAATAAATATACATATATATATATATATATATATATGCTTCCAATGAAAATCCAAAATATAATAATAAATCAGGAAAATAAGTCTTTGACAATAGACAATAATGGAAAAAATTATAAAAATATTCAAAAAAAAAAAGAAAATTAAGTCTGCTTTAAATACAAAATTTCGAATTTCGTTGTTTCTACTTCAAATTTACAGTCGCGCCCTAAAAACCTCTATATACCAAATTTCGTCTAGAAATTTGGTCTCGACCATAAAAAAACTGCATGATTGATCCGTCCACATACTGATATCCCCTTCGGCATTAATAATGAACTTTTTTAAAAATAAGTATTTCCTTGATGCATTGTAGCTCGACGTTATCAATGGACGGTTTTTTAGCTGGCAATCGAAGGTCCCGCAGGACCCTTTGCGAGCAGGATCTTTTTACAAAAATTCTTACAATGCTGTAACGACCCTTGTTAAAAAAAAAATCCTAAATCCCGATAAGGTCGCTGGCTGTTTCACTTTGAATAGGTTTGGGCGTAGAGGCATACAAAAAAAGGAGCTGCGGTCGATAAAAAGGATATCAAGATGGAAGTGGAAAATAGGAAGATAGAAATAAGGATAAGAATTGGGCAGGCAATTCAATTGCATGAGCCTAAACCTATCTCTAAGGCAACTGTAACTTTTCACAGTAAGACTATGACTAACAATAAGACACAGTAAAACTATAACTAAAACACAGTACGACTATGACTAAAACACAGTAAAACTATGACTAAAACACAGTAAGACTATAACTAACAATAAAGCACAGTAAGACTATGACTAAAACACAGTAAAACTATAACTAAAACACAGTAAGACTATAACTAACAATAAGACACAGTAATACTATGCCCCAGTAGCGTAGGCAAATCGACCCAAACTATTTCCAAAATACACAAAAAAAAATAGATAGAGGGAAAACCACGAAGAAAGGAAACGAGACAAAGAGAGACAGAGCGTGTTAAAAAAAAAACATATCTTTTTTTAATACAAAAAATCCTTTCCTTCCCAAGCAGTCAGACTTTATTTTCCGTATCAAGACAAAGGCCAGCTTGTACGAACCCTCTTTTTTATTTTATTACCATGAACCACTAGTCCCGAAATTGAGAAACGGTGAATTTGTAGGAAAAAAAAAGCCCTGATAAAATCGAAATTTTCATAAGAGAAGGGAATGACATTTTTTTAAAAGATAATTTTTTCATATCAAGTCCTTTCTCACGATTCCTCGTAACTCGTCCTTTTTCATACTCCGTGTCGTAGAGTTCGAGAATCGACGTAAATTTTATCCGATCAAGGTCCACACGTATCGATCCTTCGGATTCCCATTGAATTTTCTCAGACGATATCTCGTTATATATTCTCCAGAAAAAAATATTCTACTGGGCATAACAATTCTACAGCAACGACCACGTTATACCCCGTGGCATAATAATTCCTCCGGACGGTTTATCCAGCCCCCATATAAGTGTCAAGGATCCTCGTAGGGGATGTGGTGTAGTAACCCCCAGTTCCCAGTTGTCGAGACATCAAGTCGCCACGAACAGATAGATAGCTGTGTGTTATTTATACCCCAGGACTTTCGTCCATCGAGAACGTACAGCCAGCAATAGAGATATTAACACAGAGATTTAAACGTAACCGAGAGTAATGGTGATTCGATGAAAAAAAAAAAAAAAACCGAAAAAATGCAGGCTTTAAAAAAACCTTGAAAAAAAAAAGTACCAGAATTTCCATACGTAATTACACAATACCCAAGTGTCATGTTTCACAGTTATATACATTTTAATCTTCTTCATCCTCCGAGCCACGATGGAGTAAAAGAAAAATCCAGTATTACCGAAACACCTCGACTCCGAGTGCCCTAAGAAAAAAAAAAAAAAGATAAATTTTCAAAAGTTTCACTGGTTAAGTTATCAGGTAATTTATTCCAGTAGAAAATTCGGATAATACGTACTGGGTAAGGTATCAGTTTTTTTTTTTGCCTAGTTAGTTTCACTTGCCTGAATATCTGTTTATCAGCCTGCCTGTCTGTTCAATTGCCTTTTACATATATATATATATATAGTTGCTGGACTTGGATACCAACTCGCAAATTGGATCCAACCCTGAACATGTTAAAGCTACACCCCATCGACCCAAATAGGATTTTTTTATTTTCATTGAGTTCATTGCTACCACTGGAAGTAAAAGGAAACACGAGAAAGGTGTTTCGAATCAAATAATAAAATCCCTAGGCCATGTAAGGTCTGAGGCGAAGAGCAAAAAGGTTGAAGGAATATATATATATATATATATATATAGACTCTCTGACGGTTACTCAATGACGACACATAAGCTAAGCGAATTACCAATCATATCGTATTCGGAACGTCTATGGCGATTTCCTGCCACACGTGACCAGTGACATTATTCAGGCGTACCAACCCCTGTCTTAGGTATGCTGGGAGAATGTAAATTATGAAAGGCTAGACTGTAATAGGATCGAGGAAAGTAATAAAATAATTTGTCGGTAATAAAATTTTTTTAAAAATTTACACCCTTTATCGTTTACGGCGAGCCGGTGTACAGGCTGGTTAAAAATTTTCTTCCAAATTCAACATATAACGCTGATTGTCCATTCCTGTGCATTTCTACGAAAACTTATCGAACTTTCCATATGATCCATCCTTTACGTCTATTTGGTGTTCGATTGAGCGTAATAATATCGATACTCATTAATATTACAATTTTCATGTAGTCCGGACCGTGTTCCTATACATAATAATGAGAAGCGAATTTGATGAGCAAATACGCGGGTTTTCGTGAAATTTTAAGACAATACAAATTTGTGATATCATTTTTATCAACTATTCGTAGTACGTACCGGGTGTCAATGTTGAATTGACGTATTGACGTTAAATGAATCACTGTCACGACATTAGGATTTTTATACCGAAATAGAGGGAAGTTGAGATCCTTTTTTTTTAACCTTCACGCAATTGACCCTCCCTTAAGCACTACCCTCAGCGAAATGTGGCAATGACCGTAAGACTGGATATCTAGTAAGAGTATAATAATAATGAGATGAATTCCGGTAAATGATCAAAACAACAATAACACAAATTACATGGATAAAAATTAAAATATAAATTATAATAGTCTTGTTCAAGCACTCCGGTTATATTGACCGTGAAATTTATTCCCTTAGAATTACGTGTGGACGAGACTTAACCTCTCAAATTCATACCTTGTGAATCCTTTAATATTCAACGCGTATATTCTGACAGTCTATTATATATATATATATATATATATGAAACTGATTGATAAAATATTTAGAACTTCGAACAGATAAACAGTACGCAATTATTTATAATATTTTACGAAGAATTTCCGCGTCATAAATTTTTATCAAGTACAACGTATATAGACATACGAAACAGCTATTGGAGGGGCCATCTTGCTGTGACCTTTAAAGCAAATGAGACCCCTAGGCAAGATCTTTTACTCGCGGAAACGACTGTACCAGGTATTACGTGTAACCAAGAGTGAGGAATGAAAAATTGTCAAAACTCTTATCTTTGCAAAACATTCGAGAAGTGATCGAGAGGTAAAAATTAAAAAAAAAATCTTTTACACAGAAATGCGAGGATCCCGAGGTGTCCGATAGGAAGGTCTATTATACATTCGCAAGGACATTACCGCCGACGAGCAAGGTCAGCAAAAGTGTAGTGGCCTTGCTGAAGTCATTTGGATGGACAAAGGTCGTCGTGGTCTGCGTCACAAGAAGAGCCTGGAGCGAGCAGCTCAAAGAATTCCTAACGGTAGGCAAACGGATGAATAATAAATAAAAATATAATTATACTCTAATTGCGCGATAGTCTGAATAAATGATAGCTTGAATAAAATGATAGATTAGCCGCTATGAGTTCGTAAATTTCCGTATCCTTTGCGCAACTCCCGACATCTAGCGGCGGCTGGTCAAAGCTAAACGAATAAAGAATCACGAAGCTACCGCGTCCATGACAATTTATAGTACATGGCCTATCATTTTGATTTGACGTAATTCAAGTTATTCAATCGTCCGCGAATCTTCCTTGAATAATTAGAACCTAATCGTGAAGTTTGAGCTACGAATTATTTCGCTTGACTTTTTTTAAAGCAATAAAATTAATCGGCTAATGTGTTTCTTTTTCTTCAGAAACACAACATACTGGTCACCGATACTTATACGGTGAACGACTATATACCTATTTTCGAAAGTAAACTCGATGACATCGTGACAGCGACTTACTTTCGCACCAGAGGTCAGTGGGAAAAAAATATCTATATTTTTACCTAGTGCACAGCGATTACATAGAGAATTGATAAGAAATCGAAAGAAAAAAGGGGGAAAAAAATGAAGATGAAATACTTTCAATCAGTCACCAGATACACTTGGTTGTGTAAACCGACGGTTGTTCGTGTATTTTTTATGATACTTGTGCATACGGTATATGTATACAAAGAGAGAGAGAGAGAGAGAAGGAAAAGAACATAAAGATACGTATCATTTTTCCAATTAAAGTAAAGCGTACTGTGATTTACCAAGAAAATTCATTCTGACAGAATATCCGCTCAATCGGGTCACGGTGACAAAAATTGTTACGAACGAGAAAAATATGGAACAGTGAAGGAGTAAAATAAAATTTCTATAAATACAAAATAGAGATCAAAAAGAGACTCCTCGACTCGTCCAATATTTCTTCGAGATTTATCAGCTTTTCGCTTTCCCTCTTACTTCGTTTTCAACCTCCCCCCCCCCCTCTCTCTCTCTCTCTCTCTCGCTCTCGCGTAATACCTCAATCTCACCTAGAAATAGACTCGTTCATATTGTAATCTCTCCTGCAATTGAATCGATAGCAAGAAAAAGCTACTTGTCAACCTTATATTGACACCCGCCAACTCAGCTGTTACAGGAATTTCATTTTATCCATCAATTCGCGTAGCTCCTCAAGACGTATTTCTAATGCAAACAAGCTACTCCGAATCTCATTGGGTTTCTTACTACAAAGAATTTTCCCTCTCGGAAAGTAATTGATCGCGCGGCAAATCGTGCGACATTCTTTCCCAAGAGTGACATAGATTAAGGCAAGTATAGAAAATATCAGACTTAAGAAACTGTCAGCCATGTTAAAAAAAAAAGCTATATCGATCGTAAGTATATTTTGGTCCCACATAGATTTTATACTTGCTGCATAGAAATCGTAAATGATCGATAAATACATTCAGGATGTTGTTACGTCACATCGATAACGCTTATCGACTTTGAGGCATTATCGTGCAATTATAAAAAAGCCATTATCAAAAAGTACAGAAATTTTTTTTAACAGTACGGGTTTGTAGTCTAACGCGAGACTGGTCCATTTCCCATTGTCTGGAGGCCCGAAGGTAACTGGTTGGATCGACTGTCAAACTGACAGTGACAGCTGACAGTTCTTTCGATTTCTTGTGCATAAACCCAGGCTGATTTCCTAGGGCGGTCAGTCTCGTAAAAAAAAAAAACCCTGAAATACTACGTAACGAATAATTCTTTCAGTTTACATCTTCGTGGGCGAACACATAGCTCTTGTGGATTTTGTTAAGTGCCTGCAGAAACGTAAATTATTATACACGGGCGACTACGTAATTGTATCTGTGGATGACATAATTTACGATCCACGTAAACGCAAGGACATCACACAAAGGAGTAAGATTATTGTTGTGATTGTTAAATTTTGAAACTTCGATACTTTTTTACATTGAAAATTGCTATACTTCATCGTACTTAATTAAGCGTACGGAACTTATGCGCGTTGTATGTAATTGCACGAAGTTCTCAGTGCTTCGTGTGTTGGGAATTATTGAAATCTCTTGGGACGCGTCAAAACGGATATACCGCCTGTGAAAATTGTTTGCAAATGCTAAATATAGAGTTGCAAATTTACATAGACCTTTACGTACCGGGCTTATACGTGTCCTTTGATATTTTATAATCAGTTTCTCGTGCCCGATGGCTATTTAGAATTCAAGACTAATGCTTTTTAATTTATCAGGAAATAGACAGTTTCTTTTAATGGCGCTTGACGTTACAGGAGGTTATTTTTAATTTTCGTGAAAACGATCTAGCGGGATTACAAGAAAAAAATATTGACGCGATGCAATGCTTTTTGGACGTATTTTGATTTGCCAAAAATTTTGAGCGACGCTCTGTTATCTGTTTATGAATTTTTTTTTTTTTAGATACTTGAAAATTATGTCACGCAGGGCTTTGCGGGTGGTTTATGCTCGAAAGTATATTTTGTGTATTAGCTTTTAATTGATGTGGAGTATATTTTTTATATTACTTTTTTTTATTTGGCTCTTATCACGGAAAAGCATGCGACAATTTGTTTTCATTGTGGAAAATTCAAAGTATACAGATTTGACTCGCCGGGGGTACTTAATTGTATTAGTTATATTATGTGGAGATAATCAAGTTCATTAAGTAGGTATGAATGAGACTCGATTTGCTTTTAGAGAAGTAATCAGGATTCCAGATACCTTTGTGAATAATAATTATCCGCGTAATCAAATTAAATTTCTGAAATGTTTTTTTTTTTTTTTGAAAAATTAATAAAAGCTTCGTTATAGCTTACATCGATCCGTATCTGCCAGATCGAAATATGTCGCGAGACGTGAAATTTGGTTTTCAATCGGTTCTGAAGCTGACGCCGACCCACGTGAAGAATCCAAATTTCGAGTGAGTAGAAAAATTGGGATTTTTTGATAGAAAGAAAAAAAAAAGATTAATCTTGAAAACTTGCGAAGCAGACGATAATTTCATTATTTCTTCAAATTTCAGGCAGATTTGCGAAAGAATAAAAAAATATTCCGTACAGTCTCCATTTTGCGTTCCTTATCACAGCCACATTTTCAAAACCATTGCGGTGAGAGCTGTTTGTTCTTGAGATTCTGAAAATTCAAATTTCGAAATTTATTTAATTAATTTTGCAGATGCCCATTCAAGCTGCTCATTTGTACGATGCCGTTATGATATATGCTCGAGCGGCAACTGAAATTTTGGAAAAAGGAGGAGATCCGCGAAACGGTTCCGCCATTTTGAGCAGAATACGAAACAGGAGTTATCATTCCGTGCAAGGTTACGACGTACGTCTTACTCATAGATCCCCCGGATAGTATTTATAAAGCGAGAATAATTATCAAAAATTCCAATCCAAAAATTTATTCTCCCCCTTAAGGTATTTATCGATGAAAACGGCGATGCTGAAGGAAACTTCACAGTCGTGTCCCTACTGGATGACGAGGAAGCAAACGGGACAATAAAAATGTCATTGCAGCCAGTCGGTTATTTCCATTACAGTGAAAACGATTCAATCGACATACCAATATTTCGATATATAAATCCAAAAAAAGGTAATAAAAAAACCCCCCACCCATAATTCCTACACCAAAGAATTTTCACCCGTCAGGTATCCAGTGGGTCGGCGAGGGACCCCCAAAAGCCGAGCCCGAATGTGGATTCGGTGGGGAACTTTGTCGCGAGGACGTGATCGACGATCTCGATGATAAATTAACAAAGATCTATGATCTACGCGATTGGCGTCTTCATTTAGCACTCTCGGCAGCCACCGGATTGGTCGTGGTAGCTGGCGTATTTGCGTTCAAGTACGAAAAAGCCCTATAAGAGCAACTGACAATTTTGAATTTAACAAACTTTCCCGCTCTTTTCACGAACTTCCCCTTTTCACCGCCAGGCATTACAGATACGAGCAAAAGCTCGCCTGCATTCTATGGAAGATCGAATTGAAAGACCTGACAATGATACCGAGTGACGCGGGTGATTGTTGTCCAGAAAAAAGTGTGGTTAGTGAAAAGGAAACATTTTTTTTTTCAATCCCTTCCCCAGTCTTCATCAATTTTCAAATAATTATCAAACAACTTAGGTTTACTTGGGAGAGCCAGGCTGCACCCCACGTGCTCATACCAGAGTAGCGCTGCACCGCGAGAGCATGGTGGCCGTGAAGCCAATTTACAAAAGGACCGTAGACATCACGAGATCGATCCGGAAGGAGCTCAAACAAATTCGCGAGGTCCGCCATGAGAATTTAATTAATTTCGTGGGTGCAGTCGTAGAGCCCGGAGCGATATTTATAGTAACCGGATACTGCGCACGCGGTTCGCTACAAGACATATTGAAGAACGAAGATCTACGACTGGACACGATGTTCGTCTCGTCTCTGGTAGCCGATTTGCTGAGGGTGAGTTGTTGTTTTTTTTTTCAAAATTAAAAAAAAAAGATCCGTCAAGCTAGCAACCGAATTTAGTAAAGTCAAGATCGCGACGGAAGTCTTAACGTAAAAAAGAGTTCTTCACGTTGAAAGGCGTTCTTCAGGGAATGATATATCTTCACGACAGCGAAATCGTCTCTCATGGAAATCTTCGCAGCAGCAACTGCCTTGTCGACAGTCGCTGGGTACTTCAGATATCGGACTTTGGCCTTCACGAATTCAAAGCCGGCCAGGAGGAACCTGATCACGAGACCAAGGAACTTCACCGGAAGTTGTACAGAGCGCCGGAACTGCTGAGAAGCTCAACTAGTTTGCCTAGGGGTTCGCAACGTGGCGATATATATAGGTCGGTATATATATATACATATAAACTCGTCCAAAAGTAATTACTAGGACATTGTCCAATATGCGGCATTCACAATGGCAAATTGAAAGGGCTATTTTTTAAAACTAAACTTCAGTGTAAAACTCCCTTTATGACTGTAGTGAACTCTTTGTATCAAAATGTTATCAGGACCGTCTTCATGAACCAGAAATGTCTTCATAACCACCACTCGCTATCTATTTATGATATAAAGTCCGTTTCTAATAATATATAAACTAGCATATAAGAATATTGTATCGGCTGAAGTTGGCTTCGTCTTGGCAATTAACTGATCGAGCCTAAGTTCACTCGGTTGAATAATATATGAACTGGTCTAGATACAAGGGTACTGTATCGCGTGAAGTTGGCTGCGTCTTAGCCATAAACCAAACGCGCCTAACTTCACGCGGATAATTAAGAATGACACTGTGCGCGGATTATCGATGATAATTACATTGTATATTTACTAATTGAATTAATTAATTTGGTTATTGTTGTGTAACTTTGTTATTATCGTACTTCTTTCTTATCGTTTAGCTTTGCTTTGGTACTTTATGAAATTATGACACGACGTAATCCTTGGGAAGATACGCTAATGAGTTCCCAAGAAATTATTCAAAGTATCGTACAAGGACAGAAAGTTCGACCGAGTTTGAGTAGCCTGAAGGGAGTCTCGGATTATGTTCTCAAATGTATCGAATCTTGCTGGCACGAAGAACCTGATACGAGACCCGACATGAAACTCGTTTCTGTGATATTGAAACCTATGCAGGCTGGACTGTGAGTGATATCGATTGGACAAACTGTACGTAAATTTCATACCTAATTATAAGTCACACTGTGTATAATCTTTTATTACAGGAGGGCGAATATATTCGACAATATGCTGGCTATAATGGAAAAGTACGCATGTAATTTAGAGGGCATAGTACAGCAGAGAACCAATGAACTGGTTGAGGAGAAAAAGAAAACCGACGCGCTTCTGCACAGGATGTTACCGAAGTAAGATCTCGAGGCGGGAAATTTGAAATTTTGTATAGGAAAAACTTTCTTAATTTTTCTTCAGGACCGTCGCCGATGCCTTAAAAAGGGGCGATCCTGTCGAGGCTGAAAGTTTTGATTGCGTCACTATATATTTTAGCGATATCGTCGGATTTACTCAGCTTTCGGCCGATAGCACTCCCCTGCAGGTATTTCGATATAATTGATTAGAATTATGTAAAAAAAATTTTATTGTGTTCACGTTGTTCGTATTCGTTATAAAATCGTATCCAATTTTTTAAGACGGCAGAGGGAATTGGGAAAAAAAATTTTACGTAAAAAATTAATTTTATAGGAAAATTTGCCGACGCCTCCGAAACGGTGGGGCTTTCGCAATAAACTTGATAGCACGTGTGAAAAAAACCGGCGCGCGTGTTTACTCTTGAAAAACTTTTTTATCTAAAGAAACAATTTCTTTTGTAGGTTGTAACCATGCTCAACGAGCTCTACACCTGTTGCGATTATATAATCTCGCATTACGACGTTTACAAGGTCATTTTTTGAATTCGCTGTATAATAGGGTACGATAAAAAAAAATTGTTATATTTTCAAAAATATTATACAGGTAGAAACAATAGGAGATGCATACATGGTCGTATCGGGTCTGCCGATAAGAAACGGCGCCAAACACGCCGGCGAGATTGCGTCTATGGCTTTACATATTTTGCGAAGAATTCGCAAATTTGAATTACCCCACAAGCCAGGGGAGGGTCTCAAGATTCGCATAGGAATACATTCGGGTAAATATACAGGGTTAAAGGTACAGAAAAAAAATGCAGAAATTTTTTAAAATTCTTTTTTCATTCATCAGGACAATGCGTGGCGGGTGTCGTTGGTTTGAAAATGCCGCGTTACTGTCTCTTCGGCGACACGGTGAACACAGCATCCCGAATGGAGTCATCAGGATTGCCCTTAAAAGTTCACATGTCGGAAGCTACCTGGAGGCTTCTTCAAAAATTAGGCGGCTACCAGGCAGAGGAACGTGGACTGGTTCACATAAAGGTTAAACGAGGATCTTGAAAAAAATTAAAAAAAAAACTAAAAAAATTTTCTAATTTTAGGGTAAGGGCGAAATGAAGACCTACTGGCTTACGGGCGAAGATCCACTTTGCAGACAAAATCGTATTTTCGAATCAAACTCCCACTTTCATCATTCTCATTACGGATCGTTGTGTTCGCTATCCGAAGATCGACTCACGGAAACACCCGATCTTTTACGAAGGACCAACCTCGCCGAATTTCTCGGAGATAATAACGCATCGGCCACCGGAGATTTGCCGTTTTCAAGACGCGATTTGCACTTGCGCGCAGTGCGGGCTTGTTGCTATAGAACGAACGAGGTAATTAAAGAAAACAAATTCTAAAAAAATTATCTACAAATTTGTCACTTTAAAATGAAAAAAAAAAAAAATTATTTTAATTTCAGGAATTAATATACTACAGTACAACAGGTCGATCGCACCGATCGGCACCAGCCATTGCATTGACCGATATGATGACCAATTATTAAATAAATTGATTACGATATGTAATCCAACCATTCAATTAATCCGTCGATAATATAATGTCCGACCAACAAACTGAAAACGAGACTGTAGACAATAATCGATGATACAAAATTGAAAAAAAAAAAAAATCATCGATACTGTCTAATTTTTTTCTCAGCGAATAATTATTCTTTTAATTAGTCCATCGATTGCTCGTCTACTCACACAGCCATAAGTTATTAATGTAAATTACACATGAAAGTCAACGTACGTAACTTGGCTAAAGCCATTCGACACGATATACAATTATATCATCGCCGCCAGAAATCATCATCATCGATAACGATTAACATACGAAAATTGTATATGTATAAACGTCAATAGCACGTGGACACAAAAGCCACGTGTCTCTGAGTGCTGTATAAATGTGCCAATGGCAAAGATTAATGTCAATATGTATAAATGGGTATAAGATAAGTAATCCTAAGAGAGAATCGATGAAAGTGCTATGAATATTGCATAACAGATAAACCATGAAAAATATACACAGACAAATATAATTTTAATATATGCCGCAAGGACAAAGCCAATTAAATGTAACGGTTATAATAAACGTCTAATTGATACAGCACTGCTGCTACAATTATTTATATTTAATTTCACGTCGATCTTATATGGTCAATCGATAAGAAAATTAATTTTTAATAAAAATTACGTACACGAATCATTGCCGCGTATCTGTCAATCCGCTTTGGTATTTCTTAAGTTAATTAATTAAATTAATTTTTAATTAAAATTACGTACACCTATTGTCGCTGCATGTCTCGTTCCTCGCATTCTTCGAATATTTAATCGACGACCGAAAGACGTGCCGAGACGCAACCCCTTCATTTTTTTTATGCTATCACGTCACGTCGCTCCAAGTCACCCAAAGGGTTTGGAGTCGCGAGTGACTCCGTCCCACTGTGGTCAAGATCGTCACGTGATACTAATTGATATTAGTATGCGAACAAGTGTATTTCGATTGGTAAATAAGTCACTCGAGAAATTTAATTAACACCTCGCGATTGGCACCCCTGAAAAAGTCAGGAAGACACGATCGTTCGTATTTTATCACGATGAAGTTACTTCTGATAAGACGTAGAGTCAAGAGACGTGCATATAGAGTTTCGTTAAACTTAAAAAAAGAAACATATAGGACGTAATAAATTTTAGGCAGTTGAATAAAAAATTATCTTTGGATTCATCCTTTTCTTTTTTTTGCAGATGAAAAATTATTTATCGATATCACGTAGTATCGGACCACCTTGGAATTATGTTGCGTAATGATTTAATATTCCGTGTCTTGTATACGTTAATATGTATATGTTCACGTATACCTATAGATATACGTGATTATGTATATTAGAGTTGTGACCGCCGCAGAGATAACCTTGAAAAGTTCTGTCCGACGATTTTAACAAAATTACAGTTCAAAGAGACGCAACTTGTAGGTATATATAGGTATACGGCTGATTAAAAATTTTTGTATTTTTATTTTATTTTTAAAAAAAGTGCAGCTCTCTTGCGTAATAAATCTGTGGACATGTACCCTGAAGAACTTTGTTCTTGGATTCCCGTTGCCGCTGGATTTGCCATCTGTGATATTTGCTTTAAGTTCCAGGAAGTCTCAAGGTTCTCTTGATCACAAAAAATAATAAAAGAACGACACAGGCATATTGTGAAACAGCATTGAAATTTATAACACCAAAGCTCGATCAATACGCGTGCATAGAGTATCGCTGAAATTATTTTTATATCGTTAAAAATCCAAAAATTCAATGCGAGCTGTGATCGAAAGGATAAAAAAACTTGTCTAAGAATTATTCAAAATTTATTTATTACATTGAAATTCTAAAACGATTAGAGCTGCGAATATACGATGACAATTTTGAGGTTATGTTTGGGCGGGATAATGAAAATTAATACTTAAAGTATCTGTGAAGCTTGGATAAATATTTAAAACAAAAACTTGTCTTGTCGATAGTCAGGAGAGACGTTAAATATTTATTGAGCAGCTAATGTGATTCTTAAACTGAGTACTTTTTCCTGACGCAATAAGAGTAAGTAAAAGGCCTAAGAAAAGTGGATAATGAAAAAGCTGTAAACCATTGGAAAAAGATAGAGAGAAAAGGAAGAAAAGACTATTTTTACTTCGTTAAAGAAAATAAGTCAAGGTAAACCCACCGATCGGATAAACAAGATGAGAAAGAAGTAAAACTTTCGCCAAACTTCTTCATTGAAGAAAGTAATGGCCCAATGTCGAGAAGAAGAAAGTCCGTAAAGTGTAATTCACAAAACTATAACTATATATATATAAGCACAAACTGCAAGAAGAAAACCTAAGTGAAGCGTATAAAAGCGTTAAAAGATATCAGGCAAAGTGAAAGCGATAACGAAGAAATCTGTTTGGTGAATTTGTAAGAAATAAATTATTCAAAAAAAAAAAAAAAAAATACCAAACCTTTACACAGGCTTTCGAGTAAAACAAAATCTGTTAACTCGCTGAAACGTTTCCACAAGCATCTTCACTCTTGTCATGTGATACGTGATAAGTAATAACGTGTGTTCCGTATCTCGCGAAGATGCGAATGCTAACCAAAAGACCAATTTGCAGGACAAATTGAACCTGATTTGTATTTACTGTCCGTTATGACGTTTCGTATTTAGTAGAGACGCCAGCGCGCATGCGCAGACGCGTGATCCGCTCCTACGCTGATTATCCTGTTTTATCTTATCCTTTGGACACGCCGTTTATATACTCGGTGTCCTGGGTCAAAGTAAGAACAAAAAACAGTGTTCGACTTCTGTATCTACGTTTCAAAAGAGTGCACACAGACAGATACATATATATATATATATATATATCTAGATATTAACGTTTACGATCAGGTGAGAGTCCTCGAGATTCAAGCGAGCCTAACTGACACGACTAGTTTCGTTCTGTCTTGTAACGCGGCGTGAGTGGACGAATTTAAAAACGTTCGCGCAACTTACCCGCGTTAAATTACAAATAACGAGGTGTTAAAACGAATTTCTGTTATGGATAATAAATTTCAAATATTTTGACTGATCGTTACGACGAAGAAAGACATTCTCGAGACTTCATGAAGATCGTACGTAAAAATGTAATGACAGCGTGAATTTGAGGATTTATTAAAAGCATACAGTGACGTTTTAAATGATTTTATCAAAAAGTGAACGTCAAAGTAATAAGTGAGCGATAATTAACTGCTGCACGTAACTAATTAACTCCACAAAGTAACAAGCCTTTACTTTAATTTTATATACTTATGTTTCGCGAAAGTTTTGGTGCGTTTCGTCGATCGACTAGTGTGTAAATATTTTTTATTAAATACTAAAACCAGCAAGTACCACGTGATTGTTATCAGGTAATGCAACAATTGTTTAATTGTTTATACGATTATAATTGTCATAAATATTTAGTAGAATATTCAAGGGACTCTTATACATTGTAAATCATAGATAGCTAGTCCCCTGCGATTGAAATTCATGTCGGATGACGATTATAGTTTAATATCAAATCAAAGCTGAACATCTATCAATGATAACTGTATATTGATTGCATCCAGTTTAAATAAGGAATTCTAATTGATATATAAATCAATATTCATTTAATGCTGTAAGTATCCATGCATATAATATACTATATAACAGAGTTGCCATACTTCACAAATAGAATTGACTGTTTGGTTTGAGGATTCGCCGGAAGGTCAATAAGCTGTAATAACGGGAGACTTAATTACTTAACCACGTGTGCACAATGACTTAATGACAGGTACCAATCAGTCTGGAATATCGTGGCCTTCGTTGACAAAAGTTTTTACTTCGTTCATTGAGACATAATAGGGCTAACTCTATTGCTAAGGATGGCTTGATTATACCGGGTTATTCAGCCCAAACGCACCAGCTGAGTCTGGTCTTAGTACAAGAATCAAATAGGCTTGTTAACTTCACATGGTATGTTTCGGTTGGATAATCCGGTATACGAACAATGCTAATAAATTAGCTAATATAATCAGACACAGACTTTTCTTAAAACGAAGTATACATACGCCGACCATCAGCTTGCTTTGTGAAAGATAGCGATAAAAAGGATCGTTTTCATTAATTTTAATCGACATTTATTTTCTGTCTATCGCATGTTCATCAAGATGAACGGTTTAAAAATAAATACCATTTCTTAATTATCAAAATTGACTTTTGATTTGTTTAATTTTTTAAAATAATTATTCACCTTCATTTTCGACATTTATGTTGGAGGATTATTGATTTTTGTGTCAAAAAAATTATATGATGATTAAAATGTGATACTTGACAATGCTGAGTTTAGCCGCCAAATATAAACTATCCTAATTTAGTGACGCCTCATTGGCTGTTTGCTATTGATTATCTATAGGTATGATGTATGAGAATTAAAATTAAGATTTTTAATTGAACTTAAATAATCGAGTGCCTCCTGCTGCTTTTCTGTCATATTACATTTTCTCTTACTAGTGTCAATAAGATTGAAACATCCATTTCACATGTGCAATTGATTGGCAATCAATTAAAGCAAATGCATTAGGGAAGGATTCGCATAGCTGATTTATCTCTTGACCTGGACCTTCATTCATCTTTTGAGATAAAATTAGTATCTACCCTCCTCCCCAGACGACATAAAATGTGCGAAAGTCGTCTTTAAGACGTCTAATGGCAAAGGATTTGTCTTTAAGACATCTTAAAGATGACTTTTGAACTTGTGTGTTGTCTTGGTGATTGGATATTCATACGACTAGAATAATATGCCATAAATATGTATACCGCAGTAGCTGTTAAAAACAAGAATGTAAACGAGATACAGGGCAAGTACAAACGTTGGTACACTTGACAAATAAAATTTAATAAATACGAAAAAAAGACATAAAAAAATTGTACAATTTTAAGAGTCGATAAACTCTCTAGGAAACTATTTTTTCCCCACCTTTTAGCCATAATTCGATAGAGCATTGCGTCTTCTTAATTCTGACTAATTAACCAGCCATGACTGTAAATTAGTCTACCTTGCATTGTTCAGACACTATGAAAATCCTGTGAAACTCGGTCAAGTTCGTTCTTTTTCTCGTTTATTAATCGATCGATTGCACAACAGTGTCCTGATAATAAAAGACTCCGTTAGGAATGCTCGTGAATTTCCTAATGCATAGCGAAATGGTGCAGACTTTAAAATGTGATCAACTTTGACTGTCAGATAAAAATATTATTACATACTTTTACAAAGAATATCTGCTTCATTTATCAGTGATAAAAATGACTAAGTAAACAATATGCATACGTATGCATTCGATTATCATTAAAATTTATTTATAGTACTTTCGTTAAGCATTACGGTAATAAGTTTCAAAGATAAGAAATCGTTATTTTTTTTTTTAGCAAGGCGAAGGAAAAGAAATAAGATGACAAAAGTTAATGTGTTAAGGCTGGTCACAAGAAGAATACCCATAACAAGATGGTTACCTGCGTATACCGCTCACGCTATCGTAAGTGACCTCGTAGCAGGTCTTACAATTGGATTGACATTGATACCTCAGGTAATAATTATAACTTATAACAATTAAACGTGACATAGCTAATTGAAAGTTACGCTTAAGGCTATCGCATACGCTGCCCTGGCAGGCCTGGGACCACAATACGGACTTTACAGCGCTTTCGCGGGAAGTTTGGTGTACATATTTCTGGGCACCTGCCCGGAAATAAATATCGGTCCCACAGCACTTCTTTCGCTACTGACCTTCACTTATGCCAGGTAAGTTAAATAATTACTTAAATTACATCGAAGAAACGGCGAGCGATAATAGGGCGCTCAGAATTAGATTACGTGTTCACTGTAGCTTGCCGACCTAATGACGCTCCAATTACCCTCATCGTTTCTAAACCGATTTCACACGGAGACCGTGTACGTATAATTTTTTCAATAAAAAATATATCAAAAAACCAATGACCATGAAAGCACTGTCATTTGCCTCTTTAAACGGCACAAATCCTATCGTGCAATCGTTTGTCATTGAGAACAATTAAAGATACAAAACTGTCATAACATATTTTATCGTTTCAGAGGGGTGCCAGAGTATGCCATTTTACTTTGCTTCTTGTCGGGATGCGTGACAATGACTCTTGGCATTTTACGATTAGGATTCCTCGTGGAATTTGTTTCTACGCCAGTGGTCTCCGGATTCACATCAGCAGCGAGTGTAATTATCGCCTGTAGCCAAATAAAAGGTATCATCGGTGTGTCCATCAAGAGCGAAGGATTCGTAGAAACGTGGGAGAAACTTTACAACAATATTAATCACTCAAGAATGGCGGATCTAATTCTTTCCTGCTGTTGTATAATTTTTCTTCTCACGCTGAAGGTAAGGTTCCTAATAAAAAAAAAATAGAATATAATAGTTTCCATTGTCTCCATTTTTTATATAACCAAATTGTGCACGTATCGTAGAGAATAAAGGAGACTAAAACGACCAATAAACTGTTAGGAAGAACCTTGTGGTTCCTTGGGACTGGAAGGAACGCCATATTGGTAATAGCTTGCGCCATCATGTCCTACGTTTTTGTATGTCACACTGGAGGAACGCCTTATCTTCTTACCGGTCACATCGACTCGGGACTTCCAGGTTTTAATTTGCCACCGTTCTCCACTACTTCCGGAAATGACACATTCGGCTTCCTCGAGATGTGTAAAACCCTTGGTACGGGCATCATCATTGTTCCTCTGATCTCAATCATAGGGAACGTTGCTATAGCAAAAGCATTTTGTAAGTAATAATCATGCGCCTCAGTTTCACTGCAAGTTATTACAACAAATTATGTATCATTTGTACAATTTTTTGTTCATATATTTATATAATTAAGCACACGGAAAGACCTTGGACGCCACACAAGAAATTTTAACGCTGGGACTCTGCAATGTGGTTGGCTCGTTCTTTCATTCCATGCCAGTGAATGGATCATTTTCAAGAAGTGCTGTGAGCAATGCATCTGGTGTGAAAACACCTATGGCTGGTTTATATACAGGTACGTAGAAATATCTGCTAATATATTAGGAACATGATACATTATATTGTAATTGTATAATTAAAAGAAAGTTTTACCTTTTAGGATCAATTGTTATACTTGCTCTCAGTCTTCTCACACCATATTTTTATTACATTCCAAAAGCAACGCTCAGTTCTGTAATAATTTGTGCTGTCATCTTTATGATAGAAGCTGGCATGGTGCAACCTATTTGGAAATGCAGCAGTAAGTCTTTGTTTTAAATAACAAGTGCAATATAGAATATTTGTCTTTTGGTGCTAAGCATTGATTTTACTTACAGAAAAGGATATAATCCCGGCATTGAGCACATTCTTCGCCTGTCTGTTTGCAGGGGTTGAGTTAGGAATTATAATTGGTGTGGCTATAGATTTAGCTATTCTTCTATACTTTAACTCAAGGCCAATAATGTACATAGAATACAGAAGTGTAAGTGTATCAAAAGGCATATTAAGAAAAGTGTACTTGCAGACCGATGCTAATTTAATTCAATCTTAATTAAAGACTCCTACGCCAGGATACGTTCTAGTCAGACCCAGCGCAGGACTTCTTTTTCCCTCTGTTAACTATGTGCGAAAACACTTAACAGAGGCAATTGCTAAAAAACATCAGAAAAGTGTTAATAATCCAAGAGCAATGACAAACGTCGTATTTGATTGTAAACATATAGACAGGATAGACTTTACAGCTGTTCAGGTAAGGATCAAGAAATTATATTCCAATATACTAAAGATTATCAATAGTCTAAATATATAGGTAACAAAAAATGTTTTGTCATTAAATCATAAAATTGTCCAATCAGGGCCTGAATGCTGTGATAAAGGACTTAAAGAACCACGAGTGTAACTTTGTGATGCTCCATGCAAGACAAGAGATATTACAATGTGTTCAGTCCTTTTCAAATGATCCAATATTGACTGCGCACTCTGAAGTAGAACTCATTACCATCCTGAAACACCTTGTAATGAAAAATCGTACATTGACAGAAACAAGACTGGAAATATTGAACTTACCAAATATCAAAAATAGATCTAACGAAGAGGAAACAGTTAGCACAAATTTATGATTTGGCATGGAACAGCAGAAACAAGGAAGTTTAAAAGTATTTATAAGAACAACATTCCTATGCAAAGTACCTCCAAATAAATAATCAAGACAACGTACATCAGACTTGTACATATTTAATAACATACGTATAATATATTTATAAACTTTGAATATTTTCGCCACTGCGAACAAATTTGTCAACAATTTAGAACAAAGAATCTGTCACAATTTGGTTCGCAGCCAATAATCATATTCTATGGAACGTTTTAATGAGAATAGAGAGAATAATACAAGGGTAACTTAAAAGCTATTCTATTTATTTTCTTAACTCGTTGCATAACTTCGGAAAAACTGAAAGCTAAGTCAATACTGTATATTGAATAATGAGATTACGTAAACTTTATAAGTCTAACTTTTGACTCAGGCACCTTAAGACGAACATTTTCTGACTTATACTAACTTAATCATATACGACCATACATCTCTATGCATTCGTCGCCAAGGAACTCAATTACGTAATATAACGCATACATGGAATTGATTTTTCATAGAGAATTTTCACAAAATTATAAGAAAATCAATCCCTCATCTTATTCATTGTACCGAATTTGTGATCGTAAATAGCAAAGCTGCTTCTTTGCGATTTTTGTCAATCATAATATTATTCCTAATATATTCATAGCATATAAGACAAACAGGAATGAATAATAACCCGTGTATATATATATATATATATATATATATTTATATATTATGAGTAAAGGCACGCAAGATGTCGTAAAAAAATATTATTATTCATTTTTTAGTATAAGAAAGTAATTCTAGTTATATTCATACTGGCAGCGTTACCCTAATAGTTGTAATGACAACAGGGAAAATATAATAACAGTAATTAGTCCACAATAGTTTTATAACGCGCGAAGGGACGACATTAATGTTATTATAATATGGATAAAGATTATATTAAGATGAAACGCTTGCCATGACTTGGAAAAACGGTTTATATGAAAAATCTATAAGAACAAAATTATTGATATGACAATTTATGAAATTATCTAAAAAAAATTCTTCTTGCTAGAGAAATACAAAGTTATGGCTTAAGATCTAAAGAAAAATTACTGTACTTTTTATTTTCATTTGCCTCAAAGCTCATTGCTACGATACAAATTCCTGACTATTTTAAAATACCCAGTCCTACTAAGTCTGATAATACCTAATTTTTGGCAAATAATAAATCACATATTTGTATTTGATTAAGTTACAGTTTATCTGTCTGGTTTATAAATTTTTTGATTTTAATAGAAAACCCCTTCCTCGGCCAATACTGCGTGTTGATACATTTTGATGTTTATTGCCTGGATCCTTATTGGATAAAGGATACGAATTCTGTTTGGAAATATTATGAATTCCCAATCGCGGATCAATATTCGATTGTGAATATGACTGATAGGAATTTAAGGGGGTCATTGAATCCTTATAAGTTTTGTAATTCATGCAACTTAAGGGTGATATCATCGGTGGAATATCACACTGGTCATTATTATTTGAATTATTATCGTTTTGCGAATTTATCGCAATTAAATTACTCGCGATTTTCATAGTACTGGAAGAATCGGGTATTTTGGCCATTTGCAAATTCGGAATGGAAGTTTGCACAGGATTCGTAGAATTCATTTGAAACTGATAAGGTATACTTTGAGTATAATCCATCGTATTAGATTTAAGACCTGTTTGATTATAGTAATTTAAATTTCCCGGCATATTGTTATTAAACATTGAACTCTGCGGATCTTGAGGCAAGTGTGCAAAGTTCTGCATAGAATTCGCTTGAGGAATATCGCGAATTTGATTTTTGTTTGCGTGAAAACTGGGCAAATGGATTTCAAAGTTATCCACAATTACTCTTTTTTGTTCGGATGAAATTTGATTATCTTTTTCATAATCAGTTCCAAGAATCTTATAACCCGGTGGGGCTCTTGTGCAATTATCAATTTTTCCAAGTTCATTAATTGCATAGTTACGTGGAAAAAAGTCATTATAAAAATGAGCAGCCGGTGCTTCCGGCAGATTGACACGTTCCCTCAAATTTTGACCGCCTATCATCTGAACGCTGTTGTTATCAGTATGATAAAATTGACATCTCAGATCCATCAAAGGATTTTGTACATTTGCAAAATTTCGCATAGGATTTTGATTGTTTTGCGCCAGAACAGTCAAATAATCCAGCTGACTTATGCCGGTAGAAAAATTAGCTTGTGCTCCACTTTCTTGATACATATTTTCGCGTTGCATATTTTGTACGGGTACATTTGGATATGGTAAAAATGGTGGATGACTATTAGGAAAGGGAATATTGGCAGTGTGCGAAAAATTTGCAAACTGACTGTCTCGTGACAAATTCAAAGATGGATTTTGAGTGGGTGAAAATCGATCTGGCGCAATTTGCATCAATGTATTAGACTGTTGCATATTTGGTAATAAGTAACTTGGGTCAGGAAAAGCTAGACCAGCCAAATTGGCATATTGCGAATTTGGAAATGGAGAAATTTCTGACAATGATTGAACCGTCTGAGATTGAATATTCGGATAATTATAATTCTCACTCTTTGTAACTTCGCATTGCTGTTGAAGATAGTGCAAATATTGAAGACACTGAAGTTCTTTCAAATTTTGCGCCGATTGTTCAGCATAGTACTCTGCAGACGATGCGATCTGCTCATGCATTGACGATGAGGCCATCGGTAAGTTATTGATTTGAGAATTGGGCGAATCTGTATTATTATTATCTGTATAATCTTTTAAATTCGCATGACTTTTCCTTTCAGTACTATTGATCGACTGGTCGCTTGTTGCTTCAGTATTCAATGAATTCTGAATCAATGAATTATTGGAATTCTGGGTGGAGGGCATGAGTTCAGTGGTCGTGTCCGGTACTACCGAAGTCAACAATTCATCTGATTTAGACTTTTGAATACGAGATTCTGACAAACTTTCTTTCTGTTTTGGAGTAGATGAGGAGCATTCATTTTCTTTTATATCGTGCGCAAATTTATTTTTTACGGAACTTGAGTCATTTTTGTTCGTTATTGGTTTTTGTATCTCATGCGAATGTTCAAATTTGATTCCGCGATTCATATTGTTAATTGAATTCACTCTTCTTTGATTTTGTGAATCAGCAGTATCTTGTTCTTTAATTTTTTGCATATTCGTCCCAGTACCTCTAATACTTCTTAGTTCACCATGAATTTTATTGCGACTAGAAAATTCATCCCGCTTGGTTTGACGATTCTCTGAATATTTGTCGTTACCTCTAGAATATCTGAAGTCCGTTGGAAATGAATTTGAATCAGAACCAGATTTTTGAAGCTGATTACAATCCTGATATCTATTAATTTCAGACTTCCTAAAGAAGCCGCAGTCACTAGGCTTAATCATCTTTTTTGTATCTTCACTCTTCTTTGGTAGCTGTCTGTTTGAATTTTGATCTTGAAGTTTTATTAAACCTAGCGCGGCGCCGTGCTCTTTAAAATATTCTTGTTCCTTGCGACGTGCGCCTCTTCCCATAAACAAGTGTCTTTCTGTATATCCGTCAACTCGACCATATTTATCTATGTTCGCAGACGTGCCCGGTCGTGGAACAAGATCAGATTTTTCATCGGATATTTGCATATCTTTTAATTTTGTTAGATCATCTAAATCATCTTTTTTCAGAGATCCTGCACCTTCCGTAGATTTAACACTGCTATTGTCTACTGAAATCTTAACGGAAGATGGTGGAATTGATTTTACAGTACCTGGTTTGCCTTCCAGATCTTTATCGTTGCAAGATCCGCTGCTCGGAAATTTAGTTTGGATTTCTTTAGCTGAAGAGCACTTTATATTGTCATTGTTGTTGCTATCATGCAGATTACTCGAAGTCTGCTTGTCAGTAATTTCTTCTGGATCCGGGAGATTTCTCTTCACAACTCCCCTATTTTACGCATAATATAACAGTTAACATTTAATTATATTTCTTACAGAGTAAGACCAAGTTCACAGATAATACGTACCAGCATCCATCATTGGCTGAATCATCAGATAATATCTTAGATGAATTTTCTTGTTCATTGGTTTCTTTTCTATAATATTCCAGTTGAGCTGTCGCAATGCTTTCTGCTAATGCCAAACTCAGCATTTCTTCTTCGTTCGTGCACTGAACTGTTGTCGATTGAACATTAGGGAATAGCATGTCTACAACACTGGTTTTCTGATTCCAAGGATTCGTAACATTGCTTTGCACTGGGTTTATGTTAGAAATCATATTTTCATTACTCTTCTTGCGAGTAGGCACTGCAGACTTTTCTGTAGTTTCTGAATGTGTGGACTGTACATTATCTGAAGTCACGTTGTCTTGTATATTGTTGATAATCTTATTGGGTTTAGGTTTTTTCTCTTTTTTCTTCTTTGTTGACTTTGTTCCTGCAAAGTACTCCTCATCTTTCCTTGATGGTAAATCTTTTAATACATTTACTGCAACAAATTTCCTAGCAAAAAACAAACTATGAATATGGTTTCACAGTACATACAAGCAGCCATAAAAAAGCATATTAGTTAATAAATGTAATTAATTAAATTTAAGAAATAAAAAAAGAAAGCGTACTCAGCATTCAACCGGGAATCTTGTTTAAGCCATTGCATCTTATGGATTTTACTAACAATATTAGAAGAAGTAGAAGCCAACGCTTCTTTGCTGTCTTTTCTTTCAGTAGCCATTTAATCCCTTAAACACAAATTAATGCACAGATTATGAAATAGAATTTAGTACCACCAAAATATGTATAAAAAAAAAAATATATCTCAACAAATCTAATAAACAATGGAAAAACAGAACGCATCCAATAAAAATATTAGAGCATTCAAAACCTATGTGAAGAATTTTCTTAGTGCATAATAAATAGATATAAGAAACTAATAACATACAGTTATCAATTCTTTGAATTTTATAACTTGCAAACTCAACAACACCTAATATCAAATTACTTAAAACAGTAAAGATAAACTCCACTATAATTAAACCATATAGGTCTACGCGAATTAATTCTTTCGTTAATATTTCCCCACTATCAACCTACTATCTGTAAACAAATTGACTGCTAATAACACTTACAAACCCATCAAACATCGAAACAAAGACAATTAAATATATTTAGATAAGAATTATTGTGATAATCAAACTGATTATGATTATGCTTACAAAAACCCGGTGTCGTTACAGGACCGATATTATCAAATGAATACTTTTAATAGAGTAAAAAATAAACATACCTTTAGAATCGACTTTACAGGAATATTATAAAACTCAAAGTGTCGTACGTCAACAATTATTCGTCACGTAAAACAATTTAAGAACAAATATAAATTCCGCACGAATCGCGTACCGCCATACACTATTTCATTACGTCGCAGTTGCTAGACAACGTGTAGAGTAGAAATTAAATTTCCTCTAATTTTGCACATAGATTTAGATCTATTGCGAACTCAAGTAAAGATGACGATACTATTAAACATTCAGAGCAGTTCAAGTATACTCTTAGACTGCTGGGACAAAGACTTTCATGAAAGAAACAAGACAAAGGATCTCTTCTTACCATTGCTTTACGATTTGAATTAGAAGCCATTAAAATCAGCAACAACTCGAGAATCTTATTGGCCAAGATTTTGAAGAAATGTGAATTGGACTTAACACGCAGCGCTACTGGTGGCAACTATTCCAAACTTAGATTTTATAACTGTAACAAATGCCGGTTGGGTTACAGTACGTCAGTCGATGACAGTCGATGGTTCTGCGCCGTACGCTTTACATGTGTCCGTTACTATTTCTCGCGATTGAAATTGGATAAAAATGAATCTATCAATATTGAGAAGTTAACGACATATAGGTAACAATATGCTTATATGAACTCGATACAGAATCCTGCATGCTGCATTTCATTCGACGGGTCAATTAACTGCTGGCCTTTATGACAAAAATCAATATCTTCTATTGTATTGCCATGTATTCAGTACGTACATCTGCGCTTATTACAGTTTCATAAGAAAATATTTAATCTTTATTAATCGTACAATTAATTCCCATTAACCTAACGAATTTTTGCATGTATCTGCACGTTTAAAATAAAGATTTTATTAACACGGTACACTGGCACGCGGGCAGATATTCATTTTTGAAAATTGTCAATCACGTTGTTACTAGAAAATATTTTTTTGGAGAACGTGACATTTTAATTGAATTGTTCATCCCCACAAGGATGGTGAGAGAATGTCAAAGGGCGTAAATAAATATAATTTAAAGAAATCAACGACTAACGAAAATCAATGAACGTTTATTAACTAGTTTGTTACAACCGTACAATTTTCTTTTCGCAATGACCTTTTTCTCACGGCGAATACCATCATGGTTTACTCAATAATCATGGTAAATACGAATGGAAATCACAATAAAATGGCCGTCTCACGTATCTATCCTGATTAACAATAAAATCCCAGGAATAAGCATAAACTACGTGTGACCTAGAAAGGTGAAATTGTCTCGTTCGAATTTTATGCAACTGACATTGATGTTTTATAGCTAAAGAAATGTTTTAAGAAAAAAGATAGCCATGGTCGTACGAGTAACAACTAAGAAAGCCAACGATAGCAAAATTCAATTCTCTTCCTTATTATCATTACCATTTCGACCATGAGGGGATAATTAAAACAAGCAAAAATTATAACCTCCATCATACATATATTTTACTATGTGACTCCGCTCTCATTAATCTATTTATTCCATGTTACTATTAAGACAATAAAAAATCTGGCAACATGACCATGGACAATAAAGTATTGATTACAAATAAAGATCATATCCTTATCAATCAATCCAATTTAGTTTTATGCTTATGTTTATATAACGGCAATATTTTTCAACTAGAGCATTCATATCAAATGCATTCTTGGTCCAAGAGTTTTTTTTTTAAATAAAAAACATACAAGACATAAATAACTTTGTAAAACATTGTTACAAAGTACGCATGTGCATGGCTTTGCACTAAAATATATTTTATACGGTTTTAACGTATTTAGCATACATAGCGTGTAATTTTATAGAAATCCACGTATTATTTACTAAGCATTGTTTGCGAACTGCCAAAAAAACGCATTGAACTTGTGGACCGATTGTAGATACGTGGATGTCACATGATAAAAGCATTACGTAACGTGTACCTCAGCAAATGCATTTTGTAACGGTTGCATCTCAACCACATAAATTCCATATTGCAAACGTGTAAAAGTTACATAAACATGAGAAAGACTTACGGTGGGATAAGAAGAAAATATAAAATATTCAAATTCCTAAATAATTATCAGAGTTGCGATCTGAATAATTCATTAGATTAAAACGATATATATGTAATATGTACGTGATATAACAAAACATTAATGTTTGGTCATTGAACTGAGAGACGTGTATTGACACACTAGGTATTGTTTGATTTTCTTTCTACGTTCGACCGAAGTTCCCTTGAGAATTTTTGGTAGTAATTGTTTTTATCGTGCATCCGGTAGGTTTACCAATTGTAAGTTTTTACGAGTTTCGTAATCTTGGCTCAACCGTGATTTTGACTGTTAAACTGTATATGAATTTTTCTTTGGTTACAGATTGACGCCGACTACTTCGCGTCCCGATGCTCGTAAAAACTCTGAAGGCTGTATTAACTTTTCCCATGGTTGACGTATCTTGCCTACTGGTATCCTAGTGCCCCGTATATAAAGAACCTCAACGGTGCGAGTGCCTTTCAGTATGCGGTATGGAGCGCACTACGATTCACAAACGAAATAGATTCAAGTATTCTTCATTGACTGACTTATTTTTATATTCGTGTCTTAAGTCTCGAGTGATGAATCAAGTGAAATTTTGAGGACGCCGTGAAAGTTTACGAAAAATAATTTTACGTCTGGCATCGAGTGAAAGTGACACCGGATCTTCTTATCTGCTGCACGTCCTGTTATTAGGTAATTTTAGTTTAATTATTAAAAAAAAAATAAAGATCTAACTCTTTCATGACAAAGATAATGGCCAGATAATAATTGAAATCCGATTGCAACTGTCTTAATATATTTCAAATTTGAATATATTTTAGTTAGCAAGCGAAATTGCATTACAGATAGCACGTATCGGTTTAGTATCTCTTTATTTATTTCTCAACTAATTGTATCTTTTTTTCGTTCCTTTATTCGTATTAGCACCTAGTCATCTGCTTCACTCGACAGAGTTCTGACTAGTACAGTTTTAAGACATTTGTGGAACCGGCAATTTTACCCAGAAGCTTTCTCATGGCGCCTGCTGTTATTTCGTAATTGAAAAAGGAACTGAAATAGTTCATGCAAGTGCAAACGCTGTAAACCTCTGACCGGTGAACGATGTGTCAAGTGACCTTGGGACAAAATTACAGCGTGCCCAAATGTCCACATAAGATTATCACACGGAAGCGCTACTCAGATAGCAAAGGATACTAGTGCAATAATTGTACCCACATGAGCTGCTATATACACACTTGCTGTGGATCAGACTAGTGATTTCTAGAGCCAAAATATAGAACAAGTTGTGTGTATCTTTTAGGCATCAATTGCCAAAACCTTCAAGACAAACTGATATTCAAGATCCTAATACACTCTGAATTGCTGCTGAATTGTTTGCTGAAAAATGACAGCAACTTAATTCCAGCAGAGCCGTGGTTACGTTATTTTGAAAAAATACTGCTTACAGGCATTCTCTCTGCTTATTTATTAAATCAATTATTATAATCTGAAAAAAGAATTGTGCATTGGAGAACCATTGCTGCCTCCAAAAATCACTTGCTTAAGGTCCATTTCTGTTCTTGAGAACCGCTAATTTCTATCATGTTAATAGGACTGGCGTAATTATGCATTTGGTAGTCGAACAATTCGGTAACAAAATACTGTCATGCATTTATAATTTGCATTTAGAATTAACGGTTGCTTGCAGCAAGATGCGGTTATGCTATGCTCAATACAGTATAGAGAAGCAAATAATTTCCAAAAAGCCATAAAAGAAGAAGAGTTATTGCTGAAGGGTATTTGACTGTGAAGTTGTCTAAATTTTAGTTCTTTTTAAATGAACTCAAATTCAGTAGGATTTCAGTAATTCTTACAATAATTAGTTCACCTGCCTTCCTTACTGACACGCAATACGGGTCTTCTGAGTTTAAGTGTATAAATAATTCCAATTCAAAGAAAAAATGTACGATTACGTATGATTTTCTCGAAATTTATTTTTTATCTCAAAATCTAGAAAAGCCGCCCGCTGCATAATGAAAATAACTTATCAAAACACTTAACGCATATTAACGCGTTATTATTATCAATAGAATTATTGAGCAACTGACGAGGAGCTGCATTTTTTAAAAATAAATTTGTATCGTTAAACTGAATTTTCAAATTTTAATTCGCTAATAATAAATCAGGCTCTATTCAAGGCTAGTTAATCCTATTCAAAATATATTGTTGAGGTAAACCGAATACCATAACTGATTCGGCACGTTTTTATACGTAAATACATAAGAAAAGCATAACAAGGCGTAAAGCAAGAAAACGGTCGTAGCTCGTCGTACGACTTAACCTATAAACATCGATAAAAAGGAATCACGTGCAGACATTATGAGTAATGTCGAAAAACTTTTGATCATTCCGCATGAATTATTACGTGCCCATGAAATGGATTCGCGTGTATGATAATTCCAAGGTCCTCACGCTGTTTCATGCACTTGGCTAAAAATGTTATGTAATAAACAATTTGAAATAAATAATACAGTTTTTGCAGTGTCATTAAAAGTATCCTATTCCGCAATGCGTCTCGGAAATCTTATTCAAGTTCTGCTTGTCATTTATTATTAATACATACTCTTACGTTCAGCTAACATTATCTCTTCTCGATTTGTACTCGTTATTCAACTTGATTAATTAAATCGATCTCAAATTACATACTGGATACGTTACGTGATTGATCATTGTAGATATGCAGTTATCGTGTTAAAATTTTCTTGTGAAATCTCATTAGCTAAGGCCAACGTAAATAAATTAAAATACGTGTGTCTTTCTTTTCGCAGGTGATACATGCAAAAGACGTCCAGTATAGCGATGAAACTTAACGAAAGATGGAAAGATCGTTCGGTCAGGAATTCGGCGACGAAATTTATTCTAAAAAGAATACCGATACTGTCATGGCTTCCGAAATACAATACGGAAAAAATGATGAGCGACGCAATTGCTGGTATCACCGTAGGACTCACTGTTATGCCACAGGCATTAGCTTATGCTACTTTGGCTGGACTTGAACCACAGGTGATTAATGAATTTCAGTGATTACTGTAATTATTTATTTTTATGTGTGCTATGTACAATTGTTTGCAAGTGTCATTTTGTTGATACAATTATGAAATTAATTTTGGTATTAATTTATGCTTTCAATTTAACTTTTTCTTGCAAATTTTTATTCTCTTATTTCAGTATGGACTTTATTCCGCGTTCATGGGCGCCATTGTTTATGTGTTTCTTGGATCCTGTAAGGAAATCACCATAGGTCCTACAGCATTGATGGCCCTGATGACTCATCAGTACGTTCAAGGGCGGAGCGTTGATTTTGCCATATTACTTGCGTTTCTCACAGGCTGCTTGCAATTGCTTATGGCTTGTTTGCGATTAGGTAAAGTTTATATTTTATTTTGATCTGTAGTAATTTATGGGAATATTTTCGAAACGAATGCTGTATTTCTACAGGTGTACTCATTGATTTTATATCTGTACCGGTGACTGTTGGATTCACTTCCGCCACTTCAGTGATTATTGCCGTTTCCCAGCTGAAAGGTCTTCTAGGTCTCAAGGTCTCGTCTTCGGGATTTTTAGATACTATTATCAAAGTAATCACTCATATTGGCGACACGAGGATCTGGGATGCTGGAATGAGTTTCTCGTGCATAACAATCCTCCTGATACTGAGGGTAAATAAGAGAAGTAATAAATCTTTTCGCAAGTAATTGCATAACGCTCATTTGTTAAACAGAAATTGAAAGATATCAAATTATGCAAAGAAGGACAGAAGCCGACTGAGAGACAAAAGACCTTAACGAAAGTAATGTGGCTGATTTCTACAGCGAGAAACGCTATTATCGTTATTGCCTGTTCTGCCATTGCTTACAAATTGGAGACTTCCGGTTCCGGTTCGCCATTTATTCTCACGGGTCCTGTAAAATCCGGTCTGCCTTCATTTAGTTTGCCACCATTTTCAACCCAGGTGAACAATAGCACCATGACCTTCATAGAGATGTGCAGTGAGCTTGGTTATGGCATCTTCCTGGTGCCAATAATTGGAGTCCTGGGGAACGTTGCTATTGCAAAGGCTTTTGCCAGCGGGCATAACATTGATGCTACTCAGGAACTTATTACTTTGGGTGTCTGCAATATTCTTGGATCTTGTGCCAGCGCAATGCCTGTCACTGGTTCCTTCAGCAGGTCTGCAGTTAATCATGCAAGTGGTGTCAAAACACCTATGGGTGGACTTTATACAGGAATTCTTATTTTGTTGGCACTTAGTTTGTTAACGCCTTACTTCTATTTCATTCCTAAAGGTTAGTTGTTTATAAAAAATTACTTGGATAGAATAAAATAAATAGATAAACATTTATTATATTGGACATTTTTAGCATCATTGGCAGCAGTTATCATTTGTGCTGTAATATTCATGATCGAGTATGAGGTTGTCAAACCCATGTGGAGATCTAGCCGAAAGGACCTTATACCCACTTTTGTGACCTTTATACTATGTCTCATCATTGGTGTTGAATATGGCATCCTGGCTGGTGTTGGGATAAACTTAATATTCTTATTGTACCCATCAGCACGACCAATCATCAATGTAGAAAAATGTGTTGTACGTAAGAAAATAATTAATCCATAATAATGGTTTCGATGTATACTAACTTTCATTTTAATTATGTATATAGACTGACTCTGGAGCAGAGTATCTTCTGGTTACGCCAGGAAACAGTCTTTACTTCCCTGCAGTCGATTTCATAAAACAATCTGTGGATCGTGCTGGGAGAAAAGAAGGTTCTAGTCAATTACCCGTTGTTGTTGATTGTAGATATGTTTTGGGAGCTGACTTTACAGCAGCGAAGGTAATCAGATATAAAAGAAAATAATTCAATTAATTGTTCATACAAAACTGATAAATTATTTTTTTTTAAATGAATCTTTCCAGGGTATAGCTGCTCTCATAAACGAATATAACAACCGAAAACAGGGTCTTTACTTTTATAATCCACGAGGTGATGTCGTTTCTGTCTTAAGAGGAGCTTGTGGAGAAAATTTTCAATATGTTTCTACCCACGAGGAATTATCATACTTATTATATACGAGTCCAGGTATATTATAAGAAACAAATTTGATGGTTTCTTCTTGTATACTATCAGTCATCTTTTTTTATCCATATCTTTTAGATCAATCTAGACAACTTCTTGAAGTGAGTCGTGAGAATTCAACTCAACCTTTGACAATGAACAACTCTAAATTAATTCATAGAGTCTCGTCAAATCATGAACTCAGTGAAGTGACAACAACGTTGTTGCAGCATGCAGCAGCCAGTTGAGAATGCGGTGTGACCATTTTCTTATGGCAACAAATATAGCAACAATTTTTTTACGCAGATCCTGTCACGTACTTACATTTCTTCCATTTAATGATAGATAGATAATTAATCTGAAAACTATCACGCGGGGATCACTATACACTTTGGCAGTTAAAAATTAAAGCTAATAAATAGAAGAATTTTTTTTTATTAACTGTAGATTTGGTAAAACTAAAGGATACACCTCCCTCTTGAAGTTAGCTGCGAAATATTACTGAAAATATATATATATGTCTATATACTATAAATATCTATATAACTTCCAGACAGAGGCGTATTCTTAAGTTTAGCCGTTGATTTTTCTCTACCTTTGACATGAAGCTATTCAAGCGTAATCTACACAAAAAAAACCTACTAAAGTGACTGATTCCCGGAGAATACAAAACAATTTAATCCTGCTGTATATCTTGTAATATGAGTGAAAAACTGAAAGAGAAATGTGATACAGTTAAACAAAACGATTTTAACGACGTATGTTTCAGACGATTATAGATTTAGTTTGATGTCAATTATTTTTTGCTTGGCTTTTCACAAAGTGACTATTTCTGCAGCTGACATGGAGTTGTGGTATTCAAAAAAAGGTTATTACCTTTCATTATTACTTGACCTTAATTCTTGAAAAATGTTTCATCAATAGACAAAAAGAAATAAGAAGAAGAAGGATTAAGAGAAAAAGAAAAAAATTAGTTGCACAGAAATATTGCAAATTTGAAAAATTGAATAAAGCTTTCCAAATACTACTAAAAATTATTGGATCTTGATTTACTTTCACAATTTATTC